>JACEII010000033.1:1315374-1488217 GCA_014332785.1 Antheraea mylitta
TCTATTTTCCTCTAAGATTCATGAGACTTAATGACACAGTCGGTTGAACTATTTGAGAGATTACCCCCAATCAAAGACTTCAATTTTATTTATATCTATAGTTTGGTAAAATAAGTGTTTCATATAATAAACATTTTATCTTTAACATCATTCAATAAATGAAAAATTATTCAATCAAAATATTTTTATCCCTTTATTTATTTTATCGTTTATACCCCTGATTTTATTTTCGGGACCTTATTTTAGTAAGAATGTTACAACATTATTTTATTTTATTTTTACGTTATTGACGATGAATAACTTATTTTACCATTTTAATAATACCAATTTACTTTTAACTTTTAAACTTTTACTGCTAATGAAAAGCAGACTATGGAGCTTCTTACCTCAGTCCATTTTCCAGGCTCTGAAAGTCCTATGTCGCAAAGCGACTTAGTGCCCCCCAAGGATAAACCTCAGTTGGAGGACTGGCGTAGAGTGACAGAAATCATAAGACCACAGAACGTGAAATGGGCTATAAAAACTTTTTAACCATATAAAACAAGTGGTGAGGATGGAATACAACCTGTGCTTTTACAGCAAGGAATGGACATTCTAACACCGACTTTAGTCAAGATCTTCAGAGCTAGCCTTACATGGGCATTTATACCTGAACTGTGGACAAAAGTACGAGTCCTATTCATACCTAAGGCCGGCAAGAAAGACTATGCTTTACCAAAGTCTTTCAGACCCATAAGCCTTACATCTTTTCTTCTCAAAACACTGGAGAAGATACTTGATAAATATATTAGGGAGGTGATATTAGTCACAAGCCCTATACACGCTAACCAACATGCCTATAGCAAAGGTAAATCTACCGAAACTGCCCTGCTATGTCTGACAGACAAGATAGGAAAGGTATTGGAAGACAAGCAAAATGCAGTATGTGCATTTTTAGACATTGAGGGTGCGTTTGGTAACAATCCAATAAAAACTTTGATTCGGGGCCTTGTGATCAAAAGAGTAGATACCACTATCACCAAGTGGATCGAAGCAATGCTTACTAATCGAACAGTCAAACTAACATTATATGGCACAAATCATGAGATGTTAACCGCAAGGGGATGCCTCAAGTTGGGGTCCTTTCACCCCTACTATGAACCTTGGTGGTTGACCAGCTCCTGCATAAGATGGACGAACTGAGGATAGACACTCAGGGCAATGCCGATGACCTGGTGGTGGTTGTCCGAGGCTTCTGTCAAAGTACTATCTCGTACCTTATGCAGAAAGCACTACTTGCCATCCACAAATGGTGCAACGATAAAAGATAATGCAGACAAAACAGTATTGGTACCATTTACGAAGAAAAGGCGTCTTGACAAATTAGTAAATCCTACTTTAAATGACAAGACAATAACCTTTTCAACAGAGACCAAGTATTTGGGAGTAATTATAGACCAAAAATTAACTTGGAACAAACAGATTGATGCTTCAATTCAGAAAGCAAAATTTAGCACTGGGTATATGCGGACGACTGGCCGGTAAACGCTGGGGTTTAAACCCTAGGCTGGTTATCTGGCTTTATACCGCAATAGTCAGGCCAACAATAACGTACGCCTGTGTGCTCTGGAGCGGTAAAACTAGCCAGTTACTGTTAGAACCCGTTTAGCTTCGGTACAAAGGACAGCGTCTATCTTAGCGACGGGAGCTATGTCGACCTCCCCTGGAGCGGCTCTGGAAGCAGTGTTGAATCTTCTGCCCCTTCACCTTCATGTAGAAAAGGTGGCCAGGTCAATAATGCACAGAATGTACGTATAGGGAAGAGCGAAATGCCTATCCCTGTCCTTGAGATCCACACTGTACTCAGTGATAGAAACCCCAGTTTTAGGTATGATATCAGATATAAAAATACCTGAAACTAATTTTACAAAATTCTACACAGTAGAGATACCGCCACGGGTCTCCTGGACTAACAGTGAAATAACGTGGAAATCGGACAGCCTATTGTGGTATACTGATGGGTCCAAAATGGGACTTAACGTAGGCTGTGGTATTTATGGGGAGCGACCTAAGTTTAGGCATCATACTAATCTTGGTTGTTTCGCCTCCATTTTTCAAGCAGAAGTGTACGCTATTTTAAAGTGTGCCCATATCAATTTGCAAAAAGACTGCGTTAACCATACAATTTATATCCACTCGGACAGTCAAGCAGCCTTACTGGCATTTGCTTCAGACTCAGTTGAGTCGAGACTTGTGTCAAATTGCGTGGCTGTATTAAACAGTCTGGGACAAAAAAAAAAAACAGACTAATTTTGCGATGAATTCCGGGGCATGCAGGCATTCGTGGCAACGAAGTTGCTGATGAACTTGCAAGAGCAGGGGCTATGGGAATACACATCGGTCCAGAACCGTTCTGTGGAATACCCAAAAGCCTAGCTCTCTTGAACCTTAGAAATCATTACAATCAAGAAGATAAAACATTCTGGCATAACTTGCCAGGACAAAACCATTCCAAGGAGCTCATCAAGGCATTTAACCAGTAATATGCTGGTAAGGCCCTGTCACTCGGTAGGAGCCAAATACGGGTTTTAGTGAGAGCACTCACTGGACACTGTTGTCTTAAAAAGCACTTGCACAACATTGGTGTCCAGAGCACAAGAGAGTGCAGATCCTGTGATAGTGCATATGAGACCCCCAAACACCTCTTGTGCGAATGTGATCCACTAAAACCTACACGAAACCGGATTCTAGGAAAGCATGTATTGCTTCCGGATGAGGATGCTCTCAGCCAAAAAAGTCCTGCAGTTCTTAAATACTATAGGACTAGGCGGGGAGCTTTAGTAACATGGGGCGATCACAATAGATCACTACTGGTCGCAGTGATACAGGACCATTAAAGGCTTGCGTAGCCCCATTCTCCAGAAAAAAAAAAAAGAATTAACTACCCAAATATATATCACAGTCTATCAACCACAAAACATAAGTATAATTTTAGAGTGAGATATCTATATACTAATACGTGAAGCAAAATCTTTGTACCCCTTTTTAACCTATTTTCCACGAACGGGTGAACTTGAAATTTGGCATAGTTAAAGTTTATAAGGCGGAGAAGTGCAGAAAACTGTTTATCTATACCCGTGGTCGTCAAACTGCGGCCCTCAGTTGTTTTTCGTGCGGCCCGCGACAAAGTAAATTATTTCAAGACAACTTTACCCAGATGCCCTAGACAGAAATCAAAAACCGACTTAAGCGTTAAGAAGCTACCTCGGTCCCACTAGAGCCGCCAATTGAAAAATAAACATGTTTCAATAAATAAAGAGAAAATTCTAACGGTGCTAGTGGGACCGAGGTAGCTTCTTAACGCTACTCGCGCGTGGTCGTGTCCACGCTGTTTTCACTTCTCAGAATCGGATTTGTATGGAAAATCCACGCCTATTTTTGGTTATCGGTTCGCTATATAGATGGCACTTTAAGCAATTTTTTTTGACAAGTTTGATAACAAAACATGGTGGACGACATTTACTTTTGACATTTCAAACTGACAACTTTCAAATATTTATTCACTTTACGTTTCTGTTACGTGAAAGTGCTCCCTTAAAAATTTTTTGTCTCCCACAAACAATTCTATCTATTTACGGACTTACTTATAAACATTGACTCCTACATAATACTTGGATTTAGGTTTGCCTTTCGATGAATATATTAAATACAAATAAATATGATTAATAGCTTGTATACGATTTACACAGTACCGCTTTATGTGTACATACATAACTATATATGTATATCGACAACCAACAGATATTAGTTCAGGCCTCGTATTATAGAGGCGCTGATTGAAAAGAACGAGTGCGAACTCTATTTATATAAGGTACTCTGTGATCGTGTCGTGACTTGTTCCGGCGCTCCCCGCTCCGCGCCCGTGATGAGCCGCGACGCGAGTCATTTCATTTGTTTTTACGCACAAGAATAAACGTTTCTTGCTTCATAGATTGCGCGTGCGGTATTTTATGTATTATGGCGGGAGTATCATCTAAATGTGCTACTAAAAGGAAGATAACTGATGAAAATAGAAGTTTTCAAGAAAAATGGGAGGAATAATTTTGTTTTATAAGTGGATATAAGGAGGGTACAGCTATTTGTTTAATATGCCGGGAAACTGTCGTCGGAATTAAGCGATACAATTTATTTCGCCACCACACAAGTAAGCATAGTTCATTTACCGAAGCCTACCCGTTAGAATCGATGCAAAGAAAGAATAAATTAAGTCATTTGAAATCGTCAATTCATCATCAACAAAATATAATGACGACAGCAGTCGGGCAAAATGAGGCTATTACAAAAGCATCATACCAAGTATGTAACATCCTAGCAAAATGCATGAAGCCCTTTACTGATGCCGAATTGATGAAAGAGTGTATGATAACTGTTTCTCAAACGTTATTTGAAAATTTTTCAAACAGTTAGTTTCAAATAATGACAGAAGTAAAAAAGCTTACACTTTCTGAATCTACCTGTCGCCGCCGTGTTGAAGATATTTCGAAAATTTTGTTTGAGGCAGTGATTAACAAATTGAATAACTGCAAATACTTCAGTCTTGCTTGCGATTCTAGTACGGATATAACTTCTATGGCTCAGTGCTCATTATTTGTTCGGTACTGCATAGTGGACGGAATCATAGAAGAAGACTTCTTAGCTGTAATTACCATGAAGGATCGTACGAGAGGTTGTGATTTTATGGAAGTTCTAAAAGAATTTATGGAAAAAAACGGAATACCTGTAAATAGATTGATATCAGTATGTACTGATGGTTGTCCGTCAATGGTGGGTGCAAATAATGGTTTGATTGCTTTAATGAAGAAAGAATGGAATTTACCTAATTTGTTGCCCATTCATTGCTTGCTGCATCAAGAAACTTTGGCAAGCAAAATTTCTAATAACCTTTTAAAAGACGTGATGAATACGATTGTAAACATTATAAATTACATTCGCGCGCGCGAACTTTATCATCGAAAATTCAAAGACCTACTTGAAGAATTACATGCTAATTATGGCGATGTCATTTTACATACAGCCGTCAGATGGTTAAGCAAAGGAAAAGTATTGTAACGATTCTTTCATTTAAAACACGAAATTATACTTTTTTTGCAACAAAGTGGCAAAGAATTCCCCCAACTACAACAAAACGACTGGAGGACACTTGCGGCTTCTTTAACCGACATGACTATGAAATTCAATATTCTGTATTTAGAGATGCAAGGACCTAACAAAATAATTTGGCAAATGACAAATAAAGTGTTTGCATTTCAGGACAAACTGCAATTATACATAAATGAACTCGAAGCAGGAGATTTTTCAAATTTTCCAACTGTTTCTGCTCTGCAATGCGAAGTTTCTATTCCCGACAGTATCCATAAAGATTTAATATCTTATTTGAAAGAATATTTGAGAGAAATGCAAAATAGATTTGACGATGTGCGAAAAATTAAGAACTGCTTTATACTCGTGGAAAACCCTTGACATGTTGATAACGAATATATGAAATTATTTTGCCGGTTTGGGTTTTCTAAAACACAGATAATGAATGAAATCATTGAATTGAAACACGACACACAGCTAAAAGCCAGTTTCATTGAGCACCGTGAAAAGCAGGAGTACATAGAATTTTGGAGAAATGCCCCTAGCAAGTACAAATCTTTACAAGACTGCGCACAATTTGTTTTAACCATATTCTCTTCAACATATCTTTGTGAAGCTTCATTTTCTAAAATGACCTTCTTAAAAAATAAATACCGGAATCGCCTTTCCACCCATTTAGAAGACACAATGAGGATTGCATGTAGTCCAAAGGATGCTGATATACAAGAAATAATTAAAAAGTTCAACACCACAATTCCTAATTATAAAACAGGTATTTTTATTACGGCGTTAACTTCTTAAATATTTTCTTACCTAATTACCTATGTTTATAAACTATCTTTTTTCAATAAACGTTCTAATGAACATTATCTATGATTACTTGTTTCGATATCAACTCCCAAACGAACGACTTCGCGGGCACAGCTAGTTCAAAGTAAATAATCGATGAGCTAAAAACGAGTATACATATAATGTCGATATTGGAGCGTTCACATACTCTGCGGCCCAGCACTGGCACTCGCACTGTCATGTGTGGCCCTTGGGCAGTAAAGTGTGACGACCGCTGATCTATACTATTATAAAGAGGTAAAGTTTGTGAGTTTGTGACGTTGTGATGTTGTGACGTTGTAGAGGGTAATCTCAGGAACTACTGGACCGATTTGAATAATTCTTTCAGTGTTATATAGCTCATTCATCGAAAATGATTATAGGCTATATATCATCACGGTAAAACCAATAGGAGCGGAACACAGATGAAAAATGTTTTAAAATTGGGATTTTTTTCCTTTTGAGAACGCAAACGAAGTCGCGGGCAGAGGCTAGTTTTATATAAAATGCATTGGAAGTACATTAAATTAATTAAAATATGCACTACTCACACTACTGCTTGAATTTTACACGACATATACACACATGTAAATGAAAAAGACAGTATGACAGCCGTCAATAATTACGAACTTGAAAAGAGGTTGTGAAGGAGGTTGCTATGCTCGACTATATGTATTTTTAACTCTTACGTTCCAATTGCCATTTTCCATCCTACATTCAACAATGATATTATAAAATATAACTATTATTGTAATGTTTGTTATTTTTTATGGTAAGCTCACTTCAAATGATGAATTAATAAAAAACTAAGCCAAATAATACTTTGTGTAATCAAAATAAGAATTTCGTTCATAAAATGACTTCGACCTCCGCGGTTACAATGTTGCAATTCAACCTCATGTATCAACAAAAAATAATTTATTTTCAAAAGCTAATGGTAGTATTAAAACGTCTTTGTATCCATTACTTTTCCAAACGATGATACTGAGTATATCACTATTTCTCATAATGAACAGACTACATTTAATTCGATATCACCCAGAAATACCACCCCATGGTGTCGTGTAAAATTAATTGAAAATTGTGTCATGGATTGCGATAAATTTATTTATTTTCGTAAAATTATGTTTGGTTAAAATTTGCGCTTTTATCACGTGGTTTTTGTCTCAAATTTATAATAAATTTTAATTTTCATTTACACATAGATTTTTTTAATGATTATATAATAAAGATCATGGCAAATGGCAAATAACTGAGTAGCCATGATGAAAACCTTTGATTATAGAAGTATACCCTTTGACAAAAGAACCCTGTATAAAGTTCAAACTTTAAAAAATCAATTAACTATGCTCGAATGTCGACCACTGGGTGCCCACTAGTTATTCTAAATATTCATCTGCTCCTGTCAAAATGTATTACCATTTACTTATTCATGACAAATCATATTCAAAAAGTTAGTGATTCTTTCGTTTTACATATTTAAAACTGAATATTAAATGTATATATTCATATGCAATCTTGGGTTAAGTAATTTATGCATACATCATGCCGATCAATCAACTTCTTTCAGCGATAAAGTGGTTTGCCTAAGCGGCAAGCGAGCGCCGCGCCGCAGCGCCGCGGTGACCGCATGCGGCTTTACTATGCAAATTACTGAACTAGATTGCTTACTAAGCGAGATATGTCGTGTGTATCCCACAAAAATTTGATCTGACACCTATAACTTTTATTGTAAAACTGTAAAACACTTTACACAACATATTAATGATCTAGAATACAATTAATCTAGACAGTGTAAAATAACCTGGCAACATTTTAGTAAAAACTTCCCTTATTTTTAAAGTACAGGGAGTTTTTGGTGGGATTTTAGTATGGCATGTAGTGGATTTTATATTTTATTCATAATCTTGTGTTAACTTGACTCTATATTGTGTAAAATTGGTGGTGCTTTATGTAATATGGTTCGTTTATTGTGCATAAGTGAAGTGAATGAAAAATAATATCACGGAGCATGAATTCTGAGATGTCACAAAAATTGCCTGGAATGTTCTAACAAGAGAACCACCGTCTTGTTAGAGCATTGAAATAATCGCACGACACTTCATCTGGATATCGATCTCATAACTTGTCCTGATAATTTTAAACCTATCTTTGACTTTATCAACTCCAGTCTTGGAGGTATTTGAACAATCAAGATTTATGATTACTCGAAGATTAAGAAGATAAGAAACGTCTGAAATATTATATAAAACACTTGGCGCTTTTGCTTTTACATTAACTTCAACATAGAAGAAAACTGAGTAAAGAATTCTTTTTGCGAACTGTCTACTGTATTGGCCTTACTGACCTTCACAGCTTCACCGGACTATGAAAGAATATAATATAAGAACTACCTATATTGACAACTTCAGAATTGGCAGTATGGATTATTTCCTTCGCCGGTCCTATTGGACGAATACTATTACTACTGTGGGAACACGCACACATTGTAAATGTATTAATATAAGAGACTTATATACGCAATAAAAGTCAGTTGGCTCTCGGCTCTCGTGCATATCATTTCATATCCCGGTAGGGACCCCAACATTGGTGACCCCGCACGTTTAGCCGCCGCACGTTTATGGTTCGTGCAAGTAGAAGCAATATTAGCCCCACAGAAAACATCAGACTCCAACAAGTACTTTATGACAGTAGCCAAACTAAGCAGAGACGCAATTCAGCAAGTTGCAGATATCGTTACAAACCCTCCGGAAACCAATAAATACGAAGCGCTAAAAAAACGCCTGCTACAAATCTACGAAGAATCAGAAAGCAGACAAATACAAAAATTGGTCTCAGAGATGGAGCTTGGCGATCAGAAGCCTAGCCAGCTATTAAGAAGAATGAAAGAATTGGCAAGAGACAAGATAAACGACGACACGCTAAAAATACTGTGGCAAGGACACCTGCCACCATCAGTGAGGGCATCAGACAAAGTGCTAGACACCCATCAGAAGACGGACATCTGCGAAGTAAGCCGAAACAGCAGAGGTACAACGACATCCCTGGAGATAGCAGCAATCATGACAGAAATAGCCAAAATCAACTTACGATTAGAAAAAATTGAGAGAAATAGACCACAAATAAATAGACAGCAAGGCTTTAGAAATCACCGTTCGCGTTCAAGGTCACGCAGAACACCTCAAGATGCCGATTGGTTATGCGTGTACCATTGGAAGTATCGGAGCAGAGCACAAAAATGCGTCAAACCGTGTAGCTGGAAGACCAGAGACCAATCTCACACGTCGGAAAACTAACAGAACTGCAACCGGTAGCGGGAAGTTGCACAGGTAATGATTACCGCTTAATAATAAAGGATACGAAGTCCAATATAAAATTTTTAGTCGACTCAGGTGCTTGCATATCTGTCTTACCTAAATTTCTAATAAAAAATAAAAAAGAGCTATGTATAAATTCAGATTTTAAACTTTTTGCCGCTAATGGTTCAATAATTAAAACATACGGCACAAAGACGCTAAATTTAAATTTAAAACTTAGACGTAATTTTCAATGGACTTTTATTGTATGTGATTTCAAACAACCAATACTAGGTGTAGATTTTTTAAACCATTTTCAACTAATTTTAGATATTAGTGGTCGACGTTTAGTAGATAAAATAACTAACCTGGCAGTGCACGGAACGATCATACATCATTGTTAATCCACAATTTCTGCGTTACGTAAAGATCATCCTGTATATAATATTTTAACGAAGTATCCAGATATTCTTAAATCTATTGCTTTCAAAGAGACACTGAAACACTCCGTTTATCATTATATTGACACTACGGGTCCTCCTATTTTTTGTAAACCCAGACCTTTAGCTCCTGAACGGTATAGGATTGCTAAAGAGGAATTCAAAAATATGTTAGATGTAGATATTTGTAGACCATCCAAATCGGAATGGGCAAGTCCTCTACAATTAGTGCCAAAAAAAGACGGTCAAGTTCGTCCTTGTGGCGACTACAGAGCCTTAAACGCAGTAACTAGGCCTGATAGGTATCCCATACCTCGAGTACAGGATTTCACATCTCTTAGCCGGAAAAACAATATTCTCAAAAATAGATATTAAAAAAGCATATCATAATATATTAATTAATCCAGACAATATCTGTAAGACAGCCATCACTACGCCATTCGGTCTATATGAATTTGAACGAATGACCTTCGGACTAAGGAACGCAGCACAAACCTTTCAACGTTTCATGACAAATACAGTACTATCTGGTTTAGACTTTTTATACTGTTATGCTGATGACATATTGATAAGTTCAGTCGATACTACTCAGCATTTTGAACACTTAGAACTTGTATTTCAACGATTGAATGAATTTGGCATTACTATTAATTTAGAAAAATGTACATTTATAGCCACTACTATCGAATTCTTAAGATATAAAGTTACTACAACTGGCATAAAACCGTTAAAAACAAAGGTACAAGCTATAATCGATTATCCTAAACCTCGCGATATCAGTCAGTTAAGAAATTTTTAGGCATTGTCAATTTTTATAGGAAACATTTACCTAATGCTGCAGAGTATTTACAGTTATTAGACAAATATATACATAAAGCTAAAAGGAACGACAAAACTTTGATAGATTGGACACCGGATGCTGAACAAGCATTCTTAGAATGTAAAAATAACATAGCGAACGCAGTCACGTTGTCGTTTCCTGTGGCAAACGCGCCACTCGCACTAGTTGCTGATGCATCGAATAACTGTATAGGTGCAGTAGTACAACAATACGTTGACAAGAAATGGAATCCACTAGGATATTTTTCTAGGAAATTAACCGACACACAAAAAAATTACAGCACGTATGACCGAGAATTACTAGCTATATATCTAGCTATAGAGCATTTTAGAAGTTTATTTGAAGGTCGCGAATTGATTATATATACTGACCATAAACCTTTAACATTTGCATTTTCAAAACTGTGTAAAAATAATAAAAAAGAAAGTCCAAGACGGATTAGGCAATTACTTTTTATTAGTGAGTTCACGACGGACATACGTCACGTAGGTGGACAGGATAACATTGTTGCAGACGCCTTATCGCGTATAGATTCCGTGGAATGCACTTCGAGCGTTGTTGATTACGAACAACTAGCTATAGAACAAGACAACGATATGGAACTCAAACACTTTTTGAATGATTCTAGATACCAATTTAAAAAGTTTTTGATCCCAAATTCTAATAAATATATATATTGTGAAGTATCTAGCGAAAGTGCAAAACCTTATATTACACAGAGTTTTAGAAAAAATATTTTTCAGGCAATACATAATCTTAGTCATCCCGATGCACGCACGACGCGCCAGATGATTAAAGAAAAATTTTGGTGGCCAAATATGAATCGCGATATAGGAGTATGGACAAAAACATGTATTAATTATCAAAAATCCAAAGTAAGTAGGCATACGATTTCTACCCACGGTCAATATCCACAAGCTGATAGATTTGATCACATACATATAGATATTATAGGACCGCTTCCGATAACCGAGAATGATTACAGATATTGTTTAACAATATTAGATAGAGGTACAGGTTGGCCAGAGGCATATCCGCTCAAAGATATTTCAGCTGAAACGGTAGCAAAAACTGTCTATACAGAATGGATATGTAGATTAGGTTGCCCCGTGAAACTGACTAGTGACCAAGGCAGGCAATTCGAAAGTAGGCTATTCTCAATTTTAATGTCCTATCTGGGTGTACAAAAGATCAGAACGACTCCGTACCATCCTCAAAGCAACGGATTGGTTGAGAGATGGCATAGGTGTGTCAAAACTTCTCTAATGGCAAGATTAGATGGTAACAAGAATTGGACGCACGAATTACCTAGCGTACTACTAGGACTCCGTGCAGCCATCAAACAGGGCACAGGGGTTAGTGCCGCACAAATGAAGTATGGGCGAACCCTGCGATTACCAGGAGAATTTTTTATAGATGTAAGTAATGATTATGATCCTTATACTGTAATTCAAAATATTAATAATACTATAAAAAATATCAAACCTGTTAGTATGAAATCAAATAATAATAATGCAGCATTTTTTTACATTCAGACCTTAAAGATTGTACACATATATTTTTGAGAATCGACAAGAGCAAAACGTCTTTAACATGTCCTTATGAAGGCCCTTATAAAGTTTTAGAGCGATCAGACAAGGTATATAGAATTCAGTTAACAGACAGAATTTTATCAGTTTCAATAGATAGACTCAAACCAGCTTATATTTTAAACGAAAATATAACAATAAATAGTAGCGATAATATAAAAAGAACTAAAAGTGGTAGAATCAGTAAACCTCCCGTCAGATTCTCATAAGTACAAACCACATATTATTTCAGCAATATATTAATAAAATAAATATTACAAGCAAACAGTGATATAATGTCTAGTATGTAAGAATCGCTGACTAGCAGCATACCAATGTAATACGAACAGTACAAAGTTCAAGGCACATAATGCGTAGCCAACAAAATAATGTATGAATGTCGTCACTTAGTAATTAAATAACATTGTACAGTCGTTGTGTACACTAACATTATTATTGTTAAAAATAATTATATTGTATTATTTCAATAATGGGTAAAACATATAGTGTTGAAAAGAAATCAGAAGAAGTAATAATTGCACAAAATGGTGCAAATGATGCATCAAACTTGCATATGGAACAATCCTTAGAGAAATATGGTTGGTTAATTCTCATTACCTTAACAGCAATAATCATATACTTCGCGTATATGATATACAGAAGATGTAAAAAAAGTACAAAAAAGATGTTACGTAAGGAAATGACTGTATGGCACAGTAGTAATAATCTGCCGATGGCTCACCAGCAGCCGCCTCACAACATTGTGTAATGTGTAAAAATTATATTGTAATGTTTTAAAAAAAAAAACAACAGTGTATATTTCAAACATTTTTATTTTGTATGTTACAGTTTTATTATGGTATAGATTCATTTTTTTCAAAGGGGAGAGTGATGTGGGAACACGCAAACATTGTAAATGTATTAATATAAGAGACTTATATACGCAATAAAAGTCAGTTGGCTCTCGGCTCTCGTGCATATCATTTCATATCCCGGTAGGGACCCCAACACTACTTTTAAAGTACAGTTGAATGAATTATCTGTATATATATAATGAAAAGTCTATTGAATCACGTCAATATTCAATCAAAATATTCAATCACGTCAAAACTATTGAACGGTACTTGGTAATTTTTCATAGATATTTGTGAGTTGTTTATTTTTTCGAATCGATTTAACTTTTGATTTTTTTAAAGCCGAAAGTATCGAACGTGAATCAGTGAAGTTAATAAAAAAATTGTCTAATGATTTTTTAAAACGTATTATTCAATCTAATTCCATTTGACTATATTACAAAAAACACAATATATTCAAAAACAGAACAATTATTTACTTATTCCCACTAAGCAGGACTAATCGAATGGAATGTGTGTTTTTTATTATTTGTTTTGTTACATAATTTCCAAAACGATCTTAGTATTTTTAAAACAATAAAATTCAGAATACAAAGATTATGTTACTTGGTCGATAGAGTTCATATTTAGATACAAATCTCAATTCTTAATAACTTGCAAACCACAAAATTTTATTCCTAATTTACCTATAACATATATATTATTTGAAATAAAGTCTCTCTTAACCTAAAACACAATTATTTACTAATTGCTTTAAAGATAAGTGTCATGCATTTAATCTATAATAATTCATTTAAATTTACCTGGTTTGCGTAATTAAAACGGATTTATTACGTAAGTAACCGCATACGGAGTGAAAACATCCGAATTATTTCTTTTTGTTTCCGCATACGGCGTCACCTGCAATTAACAGGGTGGACGAAGGCAGAATACGTGAAATTTCGTGTAAAAATTTAAATTTTAATGTCAAGTGGTAACAATTTGAAATAACACCTTTGAAAAACGAATACATTCAACTTATATTTATATTTCCCTTCACTTTTATTCTTAGTTGGCTAAAAGCTTAAAGTCTCATTTGGGAAATATAGAGGTCATTTTGATATTGTTTTAAAACCTAGGTTTGATCTTGCAGCAATATAGACGTAGCAATTATTTAAACGTTTGAAAGTCGACTAAGAGAAATAAAACATTCTAAGGATAACAAACAGAAAGAAAACGTCAGACGTTTGTAATACCACGAATAATTAATTTTATATGTGGTAGAGCCACGCTGAATCTATTACTGGTTTCAGCATGAATGGCATGTTATAGCACCACTTGACCCATAGAAAACGGACATGCAGTAACAGTGCTTGCATTGTTGCGTTTAGTTCTGTCAGTGAGAATGCCAGAGGCCCACCTCCCTTCTCCTCTCCCCCTTTCCTCCCTCTCCTAATCGTCCTCCCCTTATACACAAGCTGACAACGCAATTGCAAAAATGCAACGCAAATGTTGCCAGTGTTTATGAACTTTGGTTATCACTTAAGATCAGGTGACCTACCTATTCGTTTGCCCCCTTTGATATAAAGAGAACATAAACCTTTGTCTAAATTTCTCTACCTGAAAGATACTCCTAACATTCCTTCTTATTATCTTTTGCGTACACGTCCCACATGTTGGCTTATTTAATATTTACGTAGTTTTATATCTTATACTATCTTTTTTAGACGGGTTAGTATTACATTGTCATCAAACTCTTAGCTGTGTTTAAATATCAAGTCCTTGAAAAATATATTTAATATCGATTGCAATTTTTTTAACGAAAGAACAGACAAGAACGTCAATTAATATAAACGTACAAAGAAAAGAGAAAAATGTGTATATTCACAGAAATAACCCGTATTGCGTTTTTTAGAGTATAAAATATTTTGTGCTGTAAATTGATATTAAAGTTGACTATTTAAATCAATACTAATATTATAAAGATGTAAAGTTTGTAAGGGGTAATCTCAGGAATTACTGGTCAGATTTGAAAAAATGTTCAGTGTTAGAGAGCTCATTTATCGAGGAAGACTATACGCTATCACGCAAGGCTATCACGCTAAGACCAATTGAAGCGAAGCAGCAATGATGAGTGTTTCAAAATCAGGTTTTTTTCCTTTTGAGAGCTTTCGCTGCGTGTTAGTTAGCCCAAAGTAATTATTCCACGCTGATGAAGTCGCGGGCAGAAGCTAGTGTATGAATATAGAGCGTTTATCCACTTATCAATATCGTTTTTTTTTTCTGTTTCTACTATAAAACCTATTGTATTATAGTTTAGTGATAAATTAATTAATCCTATATATTTACAGTAAGCTTTTAGCAGAAAAATTCGTAGTCCACTGCGGTTTATACACAAACTAGCAGGCCCGGCTTGATAATAAAAAACACCTTGACGACTTAAATATCTAAACTTTCCTCATGAATCACTTTATCTATTGGTGAAAACCGCATGGAAATCTGTTCATTGGTTTTTGAGTTTATCGCGAACAGACAGACAGACGTGGCAGAGGACTTTGTCTATTAAGAAATACTTACTGGGAAAGTTTTGGACTTTATCAATGTCAGATAAACCGAGATCAATTTTTATATCTACATACTCGTAGATATATAGAACATGTCATGTTGAACTGTGATAATCGTCTACGTGCAGTTAACGTCGATATATCATACACTGTCTCAGGAGCGAATTAGATTGGCTTACAGTTGAGATCTTATCAATAAGTAACTATTATAGATTCACTTTACTAGACCACAGGGAACCTAACCAGCAAGGCGAGTAAATGCAGCAAGGTTGAGTTGTAAATAATTAACCACAAGCCACGTTTGTTTGCCCGTGGCTGCGCTCGTATTATTATAGATTTGACATAACCCTCGAGAAGAGGAATATTTTCTGCATGAACCATATGTCCTTTTCTGTACTCCTAAGAACGTGTATGCAAAATTACATGATGCTCACTTGAGTAGCTAAAGCATGAAAGTATCACAAACAAACAAATTCCCATTTATAATATTAGTTAGGTTTAAAATACTCTTTGTGGATATCGAAAACCTTCCCATTTATTTGTTTTTTTTTTTTTATTTGTCTAACATCTTTTATACATTATCCATATATTATAAATGCAAAAGTTTGTCAGTACACTTTCATGTTTTAACTACACAACAGCTCATCATAAAATTTTTGAATACGTTTCCAAAGGTACTAAAAAGGACGTAGTCTGCCTATCATCTACAAAAATATATTGATTCCAAGGGATTACATCTACATTATCGTGAGCAAGAGTTGCCAGCACAACCTAGTTATTAAAACTTTAATTTACGCATAATACAAAATTAATCATTTTAGCAAAGTAATCACTAAAAATTACCATTTAACACATCTATGTATTAAAATCAAAGTACATTATTTTCCTGAAAAATTCACAATAAAACTCAGGATAAGATTAAATCTCATAAGTTGTACAAAATTAATACGAAGGTAAACTGAGAGTGCCGATCTTAAAATTTTCTATAGAATCCAGATTGAAAACCAATTTATGTGATAAGCAAAAAATACTAGTCGAAAAGCTTCTGTCGAAATTGAATGGGTAATCCGTACTCCCATTGCGTGGATCATTGTCGCGGGCTATCAAAATGTCAAAGCTCGATTTCAATTTCAACGTAAAAAAAAAAAACTAGTAAAACCCAATAACGAAAGTTTATAGCAGATTTTATTTGAAATAGTGTAGGAGTGCAGTCTGATAGAACTCGAGTTAGTTTTAACTTCATAGTTCGTAATAGCATATCTATACTAGTCTATACTAATGTTATAAAGAGGTAAAGTTTGTGAGTTTGTGACGTTGTAGGAGGTAATCTCAGGAGCTACTGGTCTGATTTGAAAATCAATATTATCACGCTAAGGCCAATAGGAGCGGAGCACCAATGAAGAATGTTTCAAAGTCGGGGTTGTTTTTCCTAGAGAGCTTCCGGTGCGTGTTAGCGTTAGTCCAAAGTAACTATTCCACGCGAATCAAGTCGCGGGCAGAGCCTAGTTATCTATACTGTAGGTATATGGAGGTATACTGCCTGTTTGATGTAATTTTGTAGTTGATTTTGTATAAGGTACCGATATATATATTTACCTTACCACAATCGAGAACCAACTTGGGTCAGCATTCTCCCGTTTATCGGATGTGTTCGTCATATAATAAGATTGAAAAATATATAAATTTGTTTCTCTGTTGTCCTTTAGCCTCATTCAAAACTAAATTAAAGCAGTGTTATTGTAATTAATCTTAAAATTATTTCATATATCATTATATACTTTTATAACCATTCTTTTTCGCCTCGCCTTTGTTTTATGTATTAGTTTTTTTTTTTGTTCTCTATAAATGAGTACTTTGTTAGTTAAATTTTAGTTTTAATTATTTTGTTTTTATGTTTTCTTACGCATACGCACCGTTTCAACATTGTAAATTGTGTTTACGTCCAGAAGTGTTTAATTTTTAAGTATATTTTAAGTGTAATATAAATTCAAATTGTAAAATTAAACACAGTTTCGTAGACCAAATAAAAAAAAAACACCGAATAAATGGAATCCTTATAAAATTATTATATTGTCTGTGGTTTTGCACGTATATCAAAACCCTGTTGTAGATAACGACTAGAAAGTATACATTTGAAATATAAGTGTTTTGAATACTGAGTAATATGGTCTCTCAACGCTGTATTTTTAATTCGTCGTTGTTTATGTATTCTAGCATTTAAACACAATTTAAACCAAGTATGAGTGATAATATAGCTCAGGGTCGTTAAATGCTAAACCTAGAAAGGACTGGTTTTCAAATACAGCTACTGGAGTGCTCAGCGACGGATTTTCAACTTGGGAGTGGAAACTAATCAGGTGGTCATTAGAAAAGTTAGATGTTATCAAGTTATTTCCATTTGCCGAAAGCTTAGACTCTCATAACCGGTCGGGTAACGGAGGCAAGGGATTGGGTTAAGTTAGTGCAAAGCGCCACAGGAAGATACTTCCAGATAACATCCAGGGTATCACGAAACCGGCCATCCGTCACTTGGCTCGCAGAGAAGGAGTGAAACGTATCTCCGGTTTGGTATATGATAATAATTTTAATCTACGTCGACCGACACGAACTTCACACAAGCTACGCCTGAGTCGACATTGTTTCAGATAATTCACATATATTCTTCATATACATATAGTCCGATGAAGCTGTAAAGACCTTGCCAGGTATATAACATAGTCAGTTCGAAAAAAAAAATCATCATATACATGGTAAGTTATATGGCCTCATATCGTAATAAATGAGTCTGTAAGTTAACTTAATAATGTGGTTTAATTATATATATGGCGAGGCTTGTTGTGTTCCGGTAATAGTGTCGCTCACTAACTGAGTATCAGAATATGTTAGATACTTTCCAGGCTTCTATAGGTTTGAAATTTGGTAAAATATATTAAACAATAAATCTGAAAATAATTAATTTTTGATTCTTTCAGGCATAATGTCCTAACGCCTACTATAGAGGTACGAAGATAATCAAGAATATTTAAGTTATATTTACGTGGACTCATATAAATATTTATCATTATTATAATAACCGCTTACGTCATCATAAGTACTTAACGCAAGTAAATTTTAAATGAAGTAACATTAACTTTTATAAATAATCACGGAGGCATCTTCACATAAAGTGGACAAAGAAATGAAAATAAAATTCTGAAATACTATTATTTTTTTATTTAATTGCGTGATCACCACCGTCCATAGACACTTGCAAAACCAGAGACGTCGCAAGTGCGTTGCCAGCCTATGTTGGGGGTGGAATAGGGGAAGGGGAGTGGGGAAGAAGAGAGGGAAGAGGGGAGATGGTCTTCCGGCGCTCCACTAACCAAACGAAACGCAACAATGCAAGAACTGTTACTTCACGTCGGTTTTCTGTGTAAGGGTGGTACTATCCCGGACGTGCCGAACCATTCATGCTGAAACCAGTAATAGTAATATTCAGTAATAGCGTCCAACTATACCTTTTTGGGTCTTCTTCTACAACTATATCTGTCTACCTTCACACTTAAATCTTTTGTAGTTACTTTCATCTCTCTATGCACGTACCATGTAACCAAATACTCCTAAACTTCTGTACCATTGGTGCTATATTCAAACTTCCTCTGATATAGTCCTTCATAATTTTATCCATTATACCATACCACACATTCATCTTAACATTTATGTCTCTGCTATATGTAACTTTTATCTCACTCTTGGACACCGGAGCCCAGCACTCAGATGTATATAATTGGTCAAATGAATAACAACCATATTGCAAGAAATAAATAGGTGGTAGGGGGTTGAATAGTTGTAGGTGGTAGAGCCACGCAGAAACTATTACTGGTTTGAGCATGAATGGGTCAACTCACCCGGAGTAGTACCACCCTCTCATAGAAAACCGACATGAAGTATCAGTGATTGCATTGTTGCGTTTCGTTCGGTCAGTGAGAGCGCTGGAGGCTCACCACTTGAACCCTCCCCTCTCCTCATCCCCCTCCCCTCTCCTCATCCCCCTCCCCTCTCCTCATCCCCCTCCTCTACCTTCACCCAAACACAAGCTGATCACGCACTTGCAACTCCCCTGGTGTTGCTAGTGTCTATGGACGGCGGTGATCACTTGACATCAGGTGACCCGCCTGTTCATTTACCTCCTATGATATAGAAAAAAAAAACTAAATGATGATTAAACCACGCAACACACTGAACAACAATCAATAGACATACAAACAATTTCTAATATATTTGTCACTGAAAAAAGTTTATTGAATAAGAATACCGCGTCTCTAGAAGGAATTTAATATCGCTCACGAATCGTACGCACCCTAAATATTTAGGCGATCATCTCCTCGTACGATTTGTTTTTTTTTCATGATTTTCTCGTTGTCGTATATTAGGTACAGAACGCTTCATCGATATTAAACAAAATGGTATTATTGACCTCTTTTTAAATAATGCAGTACAGCTCAAACGAACTTGGAGAATTTATTTAAACAACTTTTTTTTATATCATAGGAGGCAAACGAACAGATGGGTCACCTGATGTTAAGTGATCACTGCCATCCATAGACATTTTCAACACCAGGGGAGTCGGAAGTGCGTTGCCAGCCAGTGTTGAGGTGGGGGAGAGAGGAAGGGAAGGAGGAAGGAGAAGGGGAGGGTAGGTGGGTCTCCGACGCTCTCACTGACTGAACGAAACGCAACAATGCAAGTACTGTTACTTCACGTCGGTTTTCTTTGAGAGGGTGGTACAACCCCAGGCGAGGCGACCCATTCATGCTGAAACCAGCAATAGCTTCAGCTTGGCTCTACAACTACCGGAAATGGAAACAAGCTCTATTTTGCGAGGATTTTACAATAATCCAATTTACGAGAACATAGTACATACGTATAAAACGAAATTAAACCGCCACGGGACGCCTGGCAGACGTGAAACATCGAAATTGTTTGAATGGTACGAATTTCAAACTTTCAAATTACACTATACGAACTCAATGCGTCAAGAGAGATTGCGTACAGTTTACTTGCGCATGGTGTCGCGTCGCAACGTCTCACAAACTCGCCACGCCAACAATCAGGTTTAACCGCGCTTATAGATGTTTCTCATCCAAAATCATTATTAGATCCGACGACGACCTACAACACTCAGTATGGTGGCAGCTGCAGGGTGAAAAATTAAACAACCGTCCCATACACGTGGTATATTATAAAGTCATTTGGTTATTGAAATCTATAATTAAAATCCTAACTAATATTATAAATTCGAATGTGGGTTAGTTTGCTTTTATCTTGTGACGTTATCACGTCGTAACTACTTAACCGACCATCATGATATTTTGCATAAAAATTTCAGGCGTACAGAAATGTGCATAAAGTACCTTTCTTCCAGAATAATCTACTATATTCCCTAGGGATATTACAAAATTCCATTAACACTAGTGAAGTCGTGGGCAAAAGCTTGTTTGCAATTTTCATTTTAGAAACTCACCAAAATATACAATTTTACTTATTTACATAATAAACACTCAATAATAATTAAACCGAGTTTTCCTGAAAATGTTCTCATGATCTCAGAATGTCTCTAGACAAAGTAAATGTAAAATATCTGTTGTTCGTATAACAAAACATAAATATATTTAAAAAAATGTTAATTTGTAGGGAACAATCTGGTAATCCGATTATAAAAATAATTTCACGAATAGTTTTAATAACATAGACTATATTTTTTTATCATTTATTTGTATATTGTGATTAACGGGAAAGAAGGTGCAGTAATTTCTAGTACATATTTTTTTTTATAAAGTCCACATTTAAATAATTTGTGAGTAATTTTCCTTTATTATTTATGTATTTGTAAATAATAGCAATATATAATGACATCCGTGAACCTGAGAAATAATATAATAGAATTCACACACAAATTATAAAGAAATTTCTCACATCCAAAGTGAGATATTCGGAGAAAAATCATTCATATTGATAGAAACCTTATCACATGTCCAACGTGATTCTCACTACAGCTCTACAATCCATTTTAACCCCTAATCGATAGGATTAAAGCTCAGAACTGATTATTAATTTGAATAATATGAAGTTATGCATACCATTGTTGAATACCAGTTACTTCGTTGATCGAGCTTATAAAAATACCTATTCTTAATATTACTTTTCACCAAATCTATTACCCAAGTTTAATCCGTTTTTGGGGTTGAAGAATATACTTTTAAAGATAATCATATATCTTCACCATTTCCTACATAACTCAAGGTGATGCATGTTAAGTATATGGAGACAAATAGCGTAAGAGACGGCATAAATCCTCGCAGTAGGTTTATTTTATTCCACTATGAATTTATAGTACTTGGCTTCTGTAGATTCAATATTTCAGAAGAAACATTATGAAATCTATTAGGAAATAAAAAATGTTTACACTTACATATTATAAAAGGTTAGGTCTGTTTGTTTTTTGAACTGTTAGTGTACTCATTACGCAAAAACCATAGAACTAATTACTGTGGTTCTTTTTTAAACCATAGGTGTATTGTATAATCGAGTCCCAGAGTATATTTTGCTACATTATGTAACTTACGGTAGAATGTATAGGGTTTTAAAGTAAATAAGATAGATTAAATCGGCTATGAATAATTTTAGTGGTTATATTGTACCTAAACGTATATAGTAAAATATTAACCAATATAAAACGAGAGATATTTGCATGCAATACAAATTATTAACTAACGACAGTATTGTTAATCACATTTTTATATTTAAATCATGGTAACCAATTTTATGTGAAAAATCAAGGATTAATGTGACTTCACGACCATAGTCTTTGTCGAATTGAATAATTTTGGCATCATAACTTCATATATTATTTTTTTCCCGCATCCATTTCGTTTTGTTTAGAAACATTATCCAATAAATAAACAATTTAATATAAATAACTACAATAAACATTTAGTTATACACTTGAAAAAATGTTTTATTTTATTAACCGACTTCATAAAAAGGTTGAGGTTCTCTATCCGTCTATATTTTTTTTATGTTTGTTACCTTATAACTTTGGATTGGGTGAACCGATTTTGATGATTCTTTTTTTATTTGAAAGATGGTGCTTCCCGTGTGGTTCTATTTTAATTTGGCCCAGTTCAGAAAACGGCATCCAGTGCAAAACCGTATAAGTGTTAAATTTGCATTAAGTATGTACACGACAAATAGACGAATAACTCAATATCATGCCAACCGATTTCGATGATTCATATTTTATTTTAAAGGATATACTTCAAGGGTAGTTTAAAAAGAGTTTGGTTAGGTTCTGATTATGGGATCCGTGACAAAGTAACACAACTTTCAAGAAACAAGCCTACTCCTTTCTTAAGGGCCGGCAACGAATCTGTGATTTCTCTCGTGTCGCAGTTGTCCATGGGCGGCGGTGATCACTTACCATCAAGTGACCCGCATGTTTTAGTTTAATATATTTATGTACACTAAAAAAGGAAAAATAAAGTAAATTAAAAAAAAAGAATTAACCGACTTCAATATTAATCAAAGGCATAAAAATAAGGCACTAAATTGGGAAAAATAAATAGTTTTCAAATTAAAGTAAATTTTCAAAAAAATAAGTTCATTTTTTCGAAAATTTATTTTATAGTTCATGCAAACGAAGACACAGACACAACTAGGCTATCTTATATAATAATATTTTCTTGTTTTCGTATCTATCCATGATTCTTTTTTATTAGAAACAGCTTGTGGTGTTTATATTAAGATTTGAGATTTATAAAAAAATGCTCTTTTATTGAAACAATACAAATGTCAAAATATTTGTATAAAAATCATTCTTTTCGGCAACAAATTTATATAAACACTAATTTTTAATAACAAATTATTAAATTATAAAAATAAGAGTCCAATGTTTAAACTTATTGTATATATTCTATCCTGTAACACAGAAATATGGTCAGCGTCTACGTATCATGAGGATATACCCAAGTACGTAAGTACGAACTTCACGACGAATAGCTTTGTACCAGATGAGAATGCTTAAGTAGCGATCACACTGGACGGACCTTAAGTGGTCGCTCTTTTAAAGATCTTTCAGTCTTCTTTGATCATTCACAGTAACTGCAGAAAGGTATCATAACAACAATATATATTGTTAATGAATATTTATTCTGCAAAAAAAACGCTTATCTAGGTAAACTTATCAAATATTATTTTAACATATATTATCATCCAGATCTTTAAAATTGCTGTATATATAAAATGTAATCCCATGAAGCTGTTAGGAACTTGTTAGGTCAATAGCGTAGTCAGTTCGAGTAGAAAAAAGTTCGTGGAGTTCCTCCGCGCGATAGAAGTGAAACTTCGTAATGTGGAAATAGGAAAGGTAGAAATTGATTTTTAGTGAAATCGTATTGTTCTTTAAGACAAACTTTATTAACATTACTTACAATTCGTAATTGATCGCAATTTAATTATCATTTTCGAGTGGAGAAATATCCAAATCTATAAGACTTACAATGAGATTATGATAATCAGGAGCGTTGAACGTTTAACGCAACAGTACTTTCATACCCCCTTCATGATAGCGTTAAACGTTTAACGCACCTTCTTGGTAGTCGCATTAGAAGTTTCACTTAAATAAAATGTTTATATACAAATTATTCACTTGATAGTATTACTTCACTATTAATACATATAAATCCTGTTTATAATTATGTTTCGTTTATCTTTGGAAGAAAAAGCAACTGTGGTAAAAAAATAAATCTATATAATTCAGGTGAAAGGTTAGACACTCGCAGTATTCTAGGATGTGATCATTTAACATATAAAATAATAATTTCAAAATAAGCACCAACAGATAACAAAGAGATGATGATGTTTTGTATTTTTTTTTTTCTTTTTTAATTTTTACTCTGCAGACTCTCGGCCCGCACCTTTTTTGTTTTCGTTAAATTTATTATATTCGTCAAAAATCGCATCTGTGAGCAACTATTTGTTTTATTTTTACTTAACTATTAGCTACTTTAGTACGGATTTTTCAATGAGGTAAGACAATAGTCTTTATGGCGGTTGCATTTTGATCTTTTTTTTTCGAACTGACTACGCTATTGACCTAGCAAGGTCTTAACAGCTTCACCGAACTACTAAGGTGAGCGCTTAAGGCACTCAGCCGATTTTATTTGGGCAACTAGCTCAAGAGTGCACAGCACACCTCGGCTTGGCTGTTGCCTGTTACATGCAAACTCGCGACTTATCTTAGCTAACCTAGCTAACTATTCATATATGTTTGAGTTGTTGAGACGCATATGTGTACCAAGCATACACGCCTCAACAACCCCTCCATATATTTTTTTATCGAAAAATTAGAGTTTTTTCAGTTCGATAAGGGAAAAAAAATAAAACCCTTCCACTTCCATGTGTAAGCGTGTAAGCGTGCACGTGTGTGGGGGTGATCGTGTAGCGTTGTAGCAGTGATGTAAATTTTTGTGTCACTGTATCGCACAAGTAACGCACGCGCTGCCGAGGGGTACCTAATTTGGTGTGCGGGAGCGAAATTTACCCCCAGACTACGGCGGCGTGATCTGTGGTTACGCGGACGTGGGCGTGAACATGCTCTGTTTGGAGAGACAGGCTGGTACTGATCGTTCACTGCCGTTATTTCATCAGGAGGGTCGATTAAAATATGTTGCGGACGTCTATAATAATGCGCAGCGTTCGGTACGGGTTCGTATTGTGCGGCGGATACCACTAACGGACTGGGATGATTCGCGGCTTTTTCAAAATAACTAGTCGTAAGTGATTTTTGCATTTTGATCCTTTATGGTCACTGTTAGATTATAAAACACAAGGTCCCGCGCCGGAGCATCCACGGCATGGATGAACTTACTAGTGATATATTATCATTGAGATATATTTAATGTCCTGGCTGGCTTGTATGGCTGAAATCAATTCTAGAACAATATATTCTATTAAAATTTCTGGACAACGTATACAGCTACTCTCTATAACGATAGCAAGGAAATAGTCTGCAATAGCGAATACCAAGCGTTTTACATGCGCACTAATTAATCCTTGTACGGTTTCGTTTGTATTCCGTATATTAAACCTTTTTGCAGGCAAGTATTGTATATTTAACTTAAAGTTGGAACTCGTTTGTAAAAAATCATTATTGGTGTGATTGATTTTATATTTTCAAGAGTATTATTCAGTCTTAATATAGTTTTGCAGATTATAAGTTACAAATTATTTGTAAAGGGTTTGAAGCTCACTGGTAACAAAAAACAGCTTTATGAAATTATAGTAAGTTTGAATTGTACTCAATTGTATTCATGTATACATCTCAAGTCTACACATAATTGCTTATATCCCATATACTATGAAGTGATAGATTCTATATATGCATCTTTATCTTGTTAATTTGCCACACTTTAGAATCGAAGATAAATATGATCGCTCAGATACAGGTATAATAATGGACAAGACGGTAATAAAAGTTGCATTATATTAGATTCATAATATGGTATAGCGACGAGCGAGAGACGCTGGAGCAGCATTTTCGGGCGTGAACATAATTTAGAGCGCAACGTTAACCAGTCGCTTACAGAGTTCGTTGCTACGGCACAGGCCCAAGTAGTGGCTGGAGAGCAGTTAGAGAACAAACTGAATGTTGTCGGCATAATTGTTATAGTAATAGTAGCAGCGATTTTAGGCGTGTGGTTGTGCCATGCCATAAAAAAGGCTGTATAGGCCACCTGAGAGGCTGGTTAAGGAAAGAGATTACCGAGCTAGAGTTAACGGGAGTACCCCAAGATCACAGTAGACCCTGGGGTACATTAAACCCGAACCTGGCCACATCAGCGCTTGAAATAGTGTAATCATATTGTGTTTGTGTAAAGAGAGGTTGTTATCGTGAATTTTATCAATAGGGAATTTGAAATTTGACGTAAATATTTAAACTAGATCTAATACTTAGTGTTTATATATTTATTTATCTATCGTAAATAATCAAAACAGTCACATAGAATAAGTGACTAAAACATGCAAATACCTCAAATTATTTATGTCACTAATTATAGTTGTTTACAGTATCTATCAACATAAAATACGATGCGGAAGACAATAAAAGTAAAAGAAACAATTATGACAAAACTAACAAGGAACAAGAAAATAAAATAAAATAATTTGATAACATATAATAACTTAAAAACTAAAGAAAAATATCCTGAAGAAATTAATTAAATGAAAAACTAATTTTAGATTTGAAATGAAATAGTGAATTAACTAAATAATTCTATCATGTAATCTATTTTAACAAGGTCATTATATTAACCTGATAGCCTGGAAACGATGGAGAAATGTGTTTATTCATCTAGTGTTTTCATTGTTTAGTGTTCAGATTTTGACACATGTAAATGAAGCCCAATACTAACTACATTTCGATTTTTGCTACAACTGACTCTTAAACTTTTACATACACTTTTGAAACAACCGAATTGACAACCCTGAATTTAAAGAAAATGTTTAAGCATTCTTTGAAATGCGACATAATTCAAGCAACCGCTTACAAAACAAAAGTTTAACTTCAACTTTCATTAACACGAATAATTAACCGGAGAAAGACATTATACTCTTCATTTAATCTTTTGTAGCTATTTATTTTGATGGCGAGAGTTTATGTAAAGGATAAAAATTTCGAAAAAAAGCCACGGCCTATTTTAATACTGAATGTTGGAAGATCGGCATAATATAATTAAATTCTTTCAAGAAACTCGATATTTTTCATAACATTTTTTTTACAATAACGATTAGACTTGGATTGTTTTATTAACGTATACCTTACAAAATTGGCGTGTGACCACTGTTTAAGCTTAACAAAGGTAAGAGACTTGATAGATTGTCGCCAGTCTTGAGTTACGACCTTGTCTTTAATCTCACAGTTTAAGTGCACATTTTCCAATAATATATAACGGTGCACTCACGCATTTACTCAAATTTTATTTTTAAGCACCACAGTTATTTATTTGACAGACCTGTCGCTAGTACTGTGTGCGTTTTATTTTACGCAGGTATTTCAAACATGACGGAAAGGATTAAGCTTATCTAGCAACAATCGCAAATGACTGAATGTGGCTGAAGATGTTATCACGCTAAACCAAGACGGGACTGCCTCAGTGTATTTTTTAGATATATATATATATCATAGAAGGTAAAGGAACAGGTGGATTACCTGATGTTAAATGATCACCACCGTCCATAGATACTTGCAACATAAGGGGAGTCGCAAGTGCGTTACTAGCCTGCATTGGAGGAGAAGGGAAAGGAAGGGAAGAAGAGAGGGGAAAGGTGAGGGAAGGTGGGCCTCTAATACTCTCACTGACCGAACGAAACGCAACAACGCAAGCACTGTTACTTCTCGTCGATTTTCTGTGAGAGGGTGGTAGTATTCATCCTGAAGCCAGTAATAACCGTTCTACCGCCTATTAACAAATTTTAAATAACGAAAAGCAAAGGGTGCCTTCTCCTGTGTCTTAGGTCCATACGAGAAACCAAATACATCTCTAGAAGAATGAAACTGAAAATATTTAAGTCTAATGTCAAGTCAGTCTTGTTGTGTGGGTGTGAGACATGAAGACTAGCGTAGATCACACACACCAGCTCCAAGTCCAAATTCTTCGTTAACCGCAGTCTACGTCACATCTTGAGAATCTTTTGGACAGAGACGATCAGCAGTACAGAGTTGTGGAAAATAAGCCATGAAGATCCCCTGGACAAATACCATATCCCTAATCAGGCATTGGATTGGTACTCCCATGGCAGGCGGAAACGTGGTCGACCTAGGCAAACCTGGCGAAGGTCTGTGCTCGCGGAATCTTCGAAAATTAGGCTTACTTGGAGTATGGTGAAGTGTCAAGCCGTGGACAAATCGAGATATAAAACAGTATTGTGTGATGTTTCCTTACTGTCTGTTATATATACTGTGCCGGCAGTTTGGGGACATAGGATTCCAAGAGAGAGAGAGAGAGAACACAATATAGTATTATATTTATATCACGTGATTATTTTTATACTGTTTTAAATAGTTTTAAACTATATAATAACTATAAATACGGTGACAAATCATAAATAATTGTTTTGTTTTTACCATTTTAAGAAATAATAACGAAGAAATCTTCATAATTTTAATAAACAACAATTGTATAAATATCGTAAGAAGAAATTAAAAAAAAAAGTTTTCGTAGACATATTTTTCCATCGTCGGGACCGCCTGAATGCATTACAGTTCAGCAAAGCATTGTTCGCACAAACAAATCTAGTTGGTTGCATTCCTCCATTTGTGAATTTCCTGCTTGGACCGATTTGGCATAAAGCCCGGCTGTGGTTCATTGTTCTTACCGATAGCAAACCTAGTTTGTCATAAACAGATAACAAACTACCACATATTTTTAATTCTATTACAATTTCCTCACCAAATAATATACAGACGTATTTATCGTTTAATTGACACATTCAATTTATGTATTTTTAATAGTAACCACTATCCGCTACCTATACTGCAGGTTGTTTATTGATGATGTAGTGCATTGTCTTTTAAATTGATTTGATGTAGGTACCACACAAAATTATGTGATTAGCGGAGCACAGATGAAAAATGTTTCAAAATCGGGATGTTTTTTTGCTTCTGAGAGCTTTCGCTGTATATTAGTTAGCCCAAATTAACCATCTCCACGTGAACGAAGTCGCGGGCAAAGGCTAGTTGATAATAAAAAAAATCTGAAATTCAACCGCAGCGGCCACCTATCGGGTCCAATTGTAAATCTAAACCATTCTCGGATCCAATGGAACACACACACAAAATCTTTTCGAAATCGGTTCTCAAAATCGGTCCAACCGTTTAGTAGAAGTTCAGTGACATACACACGTACAGAAGAAATCTATACTAATATTATAAAGAGGTAAAGTTTGTGAGTTTGTGACGTTGTGACGTTGTAGGGGATAATCTCAGGAACTACTGGTCCGATTTGAATAATTCTTTCATTGTTATGTAGCACATTCATCGACAATAGTTATAAGCTATATATCATCGCGCTAAGACCAATAGGAGCGGAGCAAAGATAAAAAATGTTTCAAAATTTGGGTGTTTTCCTTTTGAGAACGCAAACGAAGTCGCGGGCAGAGGCTAGTTTTATATAAAGATAACAATGTTAATCTAACATGTCTATACTTTTAGATTTTTATAAAAGAAACTGTTGCAGGGGTCTATGAATAAACAATGAAATACATTTCATTCATCTCTAAAAATGCTGTCTGCCAGTCTGTTTCTTTATTTTTGCAGGCAACACTGTTAAAGTACTAAGTTTATGATAAAATATACACACATCAAAAAAGTCTAAGCAACATGCGTGATATTACAAATTTTACCATTTATATTAATTAATTTCTAAATATTTACTCAAAGAAAATGCGTAGGTATGTAAACTTTTTTGTTATTAATGACATACTGGCTGGTTGTAAAAAAAAAATTTGATTGTTTTGTTTTTTATCAAATTCAAATGACTGCGAATTTGTTTGAATTTAAGTGCGTTTTAATTGCTACGTTTAGTCTTGATTTTATAATTTTACCAACCATTTAAATAAAGTTAGCGACAAAATTGAATTGTTAGATATTCTTTACGTCATGAAGCGACATCATTTGATGACAGATGAAATGCAAAGAGCTGTAGGGATGTTGCAAGCGAGAAGTAATCAATCTCAGGTATCTCGACATTTTGGCATTCATAGAAGTGTTATTTGTCGTCTTTGGCAGCGCTACAATAATACACGAGAACCCGCTGAACAGCATCCAGGCCGTAAAAGGAGTACAACCACTCGGCAAGACCGTTACATAAAACTGGCGTATAACATGGACCCAGGAACAATGGATTAAATTATGTTTTCCGATGAATCGCGATTCGGGTTTAAGCCTGATACAAGAAGGGTGCGAGTGGCTCAGGTGCGTTCAGGAAGTTCATCCATACAGCGGCTCAACAGTTATGTTATGGGCGAGTATTATGAAGAACAGGCGAACTGAGTTCGTTTTTGTAAATGGAAAACTGAATGCTGAAAATTACATTGAGGATATTCTCAGACCTTATGTCTACCCATTTGCATAAACCTTTGGCTCCGATTTTAGGTTAATGCATGACAATGAGCGTTCACATGCAGCTCGGCGAACCAGTGAATACTTTGCAACGGGGAACATCCGGATATTGCTCTGGCCTGCACAATGGCCAGATCTCAACCCCATCGAGCACGCATGGGACATGCGTCAGAGACGTGTTTTGAAGGACTTGGACGGAGCGACAACAACCCAACAGCTGAAGGATTTGCTACAATTCCATTGGGAGCGAATAACGCAAGATGACATAAACAGTCTCATTAATTCAATGAATAATCGTTGCCGACAAGTTCTGAATAGCAGAGGAGACCATACTTTGTATTAAATTCTTCTATTCTTTCACAATAAATACATTTTCTTTAGAAATTACATTTTGTAAAGAAAAAGTTTATTTTTTTTTTCATATTATAGGGGGCAAACGAACAGACGGGTTACCCGATGGTAGGTGATCACCGCCGTCCATAGACTCTTGCAACACCGGGGGAGTCACAAGTGCGTTGCCGGCCTTTAAAAAAAGTGTACGCTCGCTTCTTGAAGGTTTGCAATTCATAGTTGCTTGGAAACACCGCCGCTGGGAGTCGATTCCACAAGGTCGCAGTACGAGGCAGAAACGACCTTGAAAACCTCACCGTGGAAGACCTCCACTCATCGAGGTGGTGTGGATGAAATTTAAGTTTCAGGCGGGTAGTATGATGGTGGAATGTAGCGGCAGGTAAAAGTCCAAACAACTCCTCTGAACACTCTCCGTGGTAAATGCGATAAAGAACGCAAAGAGACGCGATGTCCCGACAGAGTGCCAATGAGTCGAGCCGATCGGATAATACCTCGTCGCCAACAATTCGAGCTGCTCTACGCTGGATGCGGTCAAACGGAAGCAGTTGATATTGAGGCGCCCCAGCCCAAAGGTGAGAACAGTATTCCATGTGTGGGCGGACTTGTTCTTTATAGAGTAGTAAACGGTGTTCTGGTGGAAATACTGTCTTGCCCTATTAAGGACACCTAGTTTTTTGGAGGCCAACAATGCTTTGCTCTCCAAATGACCGCCAAATTGAACGTCACTCGATATGTCAACGCCGAGGATACCAATACTGGGCTTGGCGACTAAGGGGACTCCCTGAAAACTAAAAGCTGAAAGCTGAAAGTTTCTTATTTCTTATGTATCTTAGTTTCTACAGTATATTCTAATATTGTTCATTTCTGTTATTAAAAGAACTTATAAAGACAACAGCTGTTATTTTTACAACATAGAACCCTAAAGATGTTATTTTAAAAATAAAATACAACGTTATAATGTGAAGAACCATGCTAAAATGTAAATTAGTACATGTTGCTTAGACTTTTTTGATGAGTGTAATATAAAAAGAGTTAATATTTCTGCCTAGAAATTGTAAGTTAATTATGATTAAATACATTATTCTATACTTTTATATTACGCATTATATACATTTTTCTTATGGAATGTAACATTATTTTACTATTAAGTAGTTTCCAATCCAATATATCAGTGTGTAAAATGAGTTGAGTTAAGTAACACATCTAAATTCGGTACCGATATAATTACGTCTGGGTACTACAAACCTTTTTTTTTAATAGAAAGAAGTTGACGCCTTAAGTATGAAATTTTGTATCACGACGGACTTTACGAATATACAAATGACGGACACTGAGTATATACAAATTCGAATGATATGTGCTTGTAGAGCTAGCACAAGTAATTATCTTCTGTGAGATGCGAAACCACAATACTGAATGCCGTGGTAGGAGGGAAGCGACCGCTGAAACCACTAAGCCACCGTTAGGAGAAGAATCTTCATGAAACCATAATTTAGTAATAAAATGTGACCTTAATAATCACAAATTATATCTTCAATAGTTATTAATAAGAATAAGAATGTAAATCTGACCTACTTTTTAAATTATTTTTAAATAGTTCCAGGAACAGGCGATAAAAAAGAGATTTCGATCTTTTTTTTTACATCATAGGAACCAAACGAACAGGTGGGTCACCTGATGTTCAGTGATCACTACCAACCATAGACACTTGTAACACCAGGGGAGTCACAAATACGTTGCCATACTGTGTTGGGGGAAGGGGATGAGCAAGCAAGAAGAGAGAGAAAGGCGAGGAGAGGTGGGCCTCCGGCACTCTCACTGACCGAACGAAACGCAACAACGCAAGCACTATTACTTCACGTCGGTTTTCTCTGAGAGGGTGGTACTACTCCGGGCGAGCCGACCCATTAATGCTGAAGCCAGTAATAACTTTAGAAATGTCTGTATGTTTATATGGACACGCATCACTGGTAAAGTACTGCGTTCACAATAAAACCTCATCAAGACAATCATAAAACATATTTTCGAGTAACATTTGGTCTTATTTTAATTAAAATCAATCCACTTTATCAGAAGTTATTGTAATTTGTATGACACCGCGACTTGAAGTACGAGAGAACAGTAGATAAGTAAATGGACTTAATACATTCCGATGATTTTATTAATCACAGTTTTTTTTTTTATATTAGGTTGCACGCAGACAGAATCGCGGGCATACTTAGGTAATAAATAAGATTAATAATGATTGGGAGTTATTTTCTACTTTTTAAGTCGATTACGTATAAAAGCCTGAATTTAGTATTTCAGAATTATTTTTTATCACGTATGTCTTAATCGCTATAAGGTCGCGTATTTTTACTTCATTTTTCTAACTGTACCAACAAACCTTGCAGTATTTCTTCAAATGTCTTATTTCATATATAAGAAAAAAGTTCCTACATAACACTCTTTACAGCCCCAACCCGCATTTGAATAGTATATTTACCGCAAATCTGTGCTCCAATGTTGACAACCCTACTCACGACCCGTATTTATACTATTTGCGGGTGAAAGTAATTAAAACCGCACTAATTAAACCTACATAATATTCATAATACTTTATCTAAAGATAAAGTTGTCAATGTATAAAGTTATTTTATACTTGGTTTTTCATTAATTTCTCGTTACTTAATAATGTATCAATGAACTATGACAAAAAAAAATATTTTTCTATTGTTCTATTGTCCTGTCGCATGTTGGGTTATTATATTTTAGATATTATACCTTTTTTTTATAAGAAATAAAAAAAATGATCGGTGTATAAAAAAAATTGTCCTAGGTATATTAACAATTGTGTTTATAGTTTTAAAAGTTTTAGAACAAACTTTATTTTAGGTTCTCTTTGATCTTTATTAACCCTATTAGCCCTCGACTTTGTTCGCGTGGAATAGATACACTAACACGAAGCAGTTCTCAAAAGGGAAAAACATCCCGATTATGAAACATTTTTCATCTGTGCTCCGCTTCTATTGGTCTTAACGTGATGATGTATAGCCTATAACCATTCTTGCTGAATGAGCTACATAACAATGAAAGAATTATTCAAATCGGACCAGTAATTCCTGAGATTTCCCCCTACAACGTCACAAACTCACAAACTTTACCTCTTTATAATATTAGTATAAATTGTTTTGATATTATTCTTTTATATGTTAAATGTGACCAGTTAGTATTATATCGCGAGTGTTTAAGCTTTCGCCCGGAGTATATACATGTTGGAAATAAATAAAATGACGGGTAGTATACTGTTGGAAATAATGAAATTTCGGGTAGTTATACTGCGACGGCCTTTATAATGGGGCGACGCTTGTCGTGTTGACAAAGTTTAAAATTGGCTGAGTGCCTTAAGCGCTCGCCTTAGTAGTCCGGCGAAGCTGTGAAGGCCCTAAATAAGGCCAATAGCGTAGTTAGATCGAGAAAAAAAAAACGTGTTGACAGACTGTTTCGGTGGCGATCGTAATGTGCGGTGCGGTAGCTCTGTCGGAGCTCGTGTCCTAAATTAGCCCGTCCTCTTTATTTTTTATAATCGATAATTATTACTATTTCTAACATACAAGTTTTTACTACCGGCTTCGCTCTGTTTAAGACAGTCTTAACCTATCCGTTGGGAACAGTACTTTACTTTTAGATGTCCTTTTCTATACCACTGACAAAGTATATGCAAATTTTCATGCCAATAGATTTAATAGTTACAGCGTAAAAACGTAACATATAAACAATTTCCCAGTCGCATTTTTATTATTAGTAAGGATAAGAATATAAAAACACATTTTACGTTTCTAGTTATAAATGCATGAAAAATATTTTTTACTATTTTTCGATGTTTTATTAATAGAAATTGCCAATTATTGAAAACTGAATCAAGTAATAAAATATAACGTATTTACTAACTATGTTCTATATAGACATACTTTACAGCAGGGATGTTATGGAGCTCCGTAACCGTAACCGATACAAAAGTTTCGGATAATTTCGAATACGGGTGAAGTCCAAATAAAACATGTTTCGACAGGTTTTGTTTCGCCGCACTTGCATTCTGTGTGAATCTTGTAGTAGGGACGATCGATATTAGACAAATTTCGATGTTTATATCCATGTCAACATCGAATCCAAAGCATCGTTGTACGACATATATCGATTGAAAAACATGTGTAGTGTTACTAATTTTTATAGGTAACATAAATAAATATTAACGTATTTGGTAACCGACAAATTAAACAGTCAAATAAATTTTATGAAATGTGGTTTTATTTATTTTTTGAAACAAAGTAAACAACTATCAGGTGATAAGGCTGCAAAATTTCTTTTTGTTAAATATAATCTTCCTTTGCTCAGTTTTGACTATTAGAACCAAGATTAACAACTTTCAATTTTGTTATAGGTATAAATGATTTCATTGCTCTTAAAAATAATTAAAAATAAAAACTCTCGTTATGTTATCACACACACATATTTAATAATAATAATACATAGGTTATAAGTAACTATATGCAAAGTGTAATGTTTATTTTTACTGTTAAATTTATCGCATTTTTAGTTTTAGTAATTATATAAGACTTAAAATTGAGTAGATATGTATGTTAATTACTTGCCTAATATGACATATTTATAATGCCAAATGATAACTTAAGAGTTAGACTAACCAAATTATTGCGTAGTAATTGTGTTTATATTTTACTTCAATCTAATATCCACAACCGAAACTATCCGAAACTAACGGATAATCCGAAATAATTACATATCCGTAACCGTAACCGTAACCCATATAATTATATTCCTATATCCGTATCCGTATCCGTAACCGAAATGTTATATCCATAACATCCCTACTTTACAGAACAAAAGAAACAGACTTTGTTATGTTTTCATGGTGAGACCTTTAAACTGACGGCAATAAAATTAGACGAAGAGGTAATCTGAGACCTTCATTAAGCTATAGGGTAACTTTTCATCTTAAATATTTATGTTAAGTTTTCAAGGTGGTAGAGCCACGTTGAAGCTATTATTGGTTTCAAAATGAATGGGTCGGCTCGTCCGGGGTAGTACCACCCGACCCACAGAGCGCCGACGTGAAGTAACAGTGCTTGCATTGTTGCGTTTCGTTCGGTCAGTGAGAGCGCCGGAGACCTACCCCCTTTCTCTCACTCCAACTCACACTCCTCCCTCCCTCTCTCCCTCTCCCAAACACAGGTTGGCAACGCATCTGCGACTCCCCTGGTGTAATTAGTGTCTATGGACGGTGGTTGTCACTTAACATCAGGTGACCAACCTGTCCGTTTACCTCCTATGACATAAAAAAAATATATATTAAATGTTGGACGTTTTTTTAAACATGATAGCAGTCAATCAATTCCAGGCGAAAGTGTAAAGTAACGTCCAGCAATATTTCCATCATATGCTCAAAACATGAATACAAAAATGCCTGAAGCGTGTTCCATCAGAAATTAAACCAGAAATGCTATATTTATAGGCCATCGGTGTATTTCCGACGCTACGTACAACAACTTCCGATAATATCCGGTGTTATAATATTTAACTACACTTAAATATAGGTACATATAATATGTTTCATCAGTGATATTTTCTGTTTAAAAAATATTGCTAGTTACTCGTGCCTACTACTAATACTAAACAAATTTTAGACCAATTACTAGAGAAAGCAGATAACCAATAATTAACATAAGATTGGAGTTGAGTTCTATTTGTGGCTATTTATCAATTATATAACTTAGATAGATTTAACATCAAATCCAAGGCACGACCCTTGGTATGAAATGTAGGTCGAGGAATGAAAATTTCCTATAAAACGTACGTAAAGGAAGCATATTTCCAAATGCTGCCACCTGATTGGTGGAATACCATCAAATTAAGCCATAAAACGTCAAAAACGTCTGACACATGAAAAATTCAGACAGTTTAACTACCTTTGCTATTGAATATCGTTGTTATTCAAAAAGCCAATCCATTTGGCAATATTCCCAATTAATTCTTTTTAGTCCGAAATACGTCATAAATTTCGATCATACCGCCTTAATTGCATTGCGGTCTCAGAGTGGAATGGTTCATTGTAATAATCGTAATGGGCGGTTTTTATGCTTTTCAACAATACAAATGAACAATACAAATAAATATGCCCAAACGCTCCTTCGATGTAATAAATCGCTTTCTCTTGATGTCATCATCGTGACGTTGCGGTCCTTATTGTTTGGCATGAAAGAGGATGAATGTTGACAAATCTATGATACATATTATATTTACTATGCCTTTCAATACAATAAATAAGTTACGCTAACGTTAGCTCGCGTCGTCGTTCGCGTTAATGAAGGTTTTACCCCAGTTCAGTATTTTTTTTCTAAATTAATTATAGGTACTTTAGGTACGTTTGGGCATAATTGCGTAACATACTAATTCACTTTAAAATCAGAGTGCCTTAAGCGCTCGCCTTAGAAGTCCGGTGAAGCTGTTGCCCTAGCAAGGCCTTAACAGCTTCCCTGGACTACTATATCAAACAATTAAACAGTTATTTGATAGATTCTTGTTTTCATTTGTGTGTATATTATTATTTAACTATGAGATAAAAACAAATTATAGTAGTATCAGAGATAGCCGCGATCTAACAATCGAAAGATAATCTCTACAACTATATTCTATTACTATAGATCAGCGGTTGCCAACCTATTTTGCTCAACGACGACACACACTGTGCAAATTCTCTGAACTCTTACATACTTACATGCAAAATTTTAGATAATGCAAGCTGAACCAAAATTTATTAATCTTCGATTCACATTTGATAGACGCTTGCAACCCACAAATGTGTATCGACATCGTGGTTGACAACCACTGGTATAGATGACTTAAATCTTAATAATATTCATCGCTGCGTCTATTTTCAGTATCTACTCGAATATTATTTGTATAAATACTTAGTACGTATGCATTATAATTAACTTTACGTAACCTGATTATATAGAGTGTTCTGTGGCTAGTAGATACTCGAAATGTCCTTGATCAGCGTCGCACCCTCTCCGTCTATTTGTCTTCGACGTCTGACCAGCTGACAAAGAGCTATTGTTGTAATCCGTGTCCACCACAGTATCGGTTTGTTTTATCGAACCCAAGCCAGTGTAATTATTACAGGGAAAATTCTTTTACGCTACATTCATCGCATTGTGTTACGTAGTTTGTAAGAGAATGTTAATTATAAAAATGATTGTATCACGAATTGGAAAAAAAACGTCTTATTTATGTATACGCAAATTGAATTTATAAACTCAAAGTACATACGTTTTTTTTCTCGAAATGACTACGCTATTGATTTTTTTTTTACGTGGAGAATAATCCTGCATGGGATACCCAACCGTCCGGGGGGCGCTGAGTAGTGTCGACCACCCACTACGTAAACGCGGTGAGACGGTGTCCGAGGACGACACTTACCGACTAAAAAACTCCACGATGAACTGTGCGCCACTCTGGGGGCGCCACGAGATTGCGTTAGCAAGCTCCGCAACGCTTTTCTCCGTCTGCTTCCCAGTCTGCTGACTCGTGCATTGGAGGTCAGGTTCCACGCCCCTTCCCCCTATTAACCTAGCAAGGTCTTAACAGCTTCACCGGACTACGGTTACATACGTTAGTACTTACAAGAACCTTGTTTCCTGACAGACCAGATGTCTTCATTTTTTTTTAAATATACATTTTAATTAAGAAAAAAACATACTAGGAAACCTCGACATTTTAAAATGTTAACTTTAACATATTAGTAACTGCTATGTAAAAAATATCTGTAAAATTATTTCGTACATATTTGATGCAAAATATATTACGGCGAGAAGAATTTCGCAATTGCGGCATTTTCAGTAGTCTTAGTCTCGAGAGATAGAAAGATATATATTCAATTGCTTCGAAATAACTTACCTACTCCGAAAATAGATTACGTTATGGGATAGTATTTTTCATGGTATGTAGTTGCAAAAGGTGTTACATTTTGCTTGTTTTTATCTGACAACTGCTATGTAAAGTTATCAAAGTATCCCAGATTAGAATCTAGACAAAATGATGTCAGACTATTAATATATATTTTTTGATACTTTACTCGTATGGCATACAAGTTAGTATACAGTCTCTTTTACATTATATTATGTTACTCTCAAAATGTATATTATAGGTACTAGTGGTTGCCTGCCTTTATCTATACATATAATAATAATGTAAACCTATTAAAATTTTCTGTAAAAAAAATGTTACAGACGTCTAGGAATAAGTAATGCCGTTAAAAACAAAACTTGTAAATTTCAAACAAGTCTCGCAACTCATTTCTTCTACCGTAAAAAGTTATGAAATCCATGTAATACCAAGTAGGTTAATTTATTAAGTCCCTTCAGGGACTTTCTATCTTAAGTTATTACGTAATTAATTATGTTAACAAGACTTTATAGTGACCATATCAATATTAAAAATCTTCCATGTTTTAAATAGAATAGATTGACTTGGCCATCACATAAAAACACAATGTGACTCACAGGTAATATTATGCTATATTATATTAAACAAGCCATATAGTGCGACTGCCTGCAGATCAAATCCTTTTATAGAAATGTCTGCCTGTCGGTCTGTCTGTTTGTATGAACAAGCATTACTGCTAAAATACTGGGTTTACAATAAAATCATCAAGATCATAAAGCATATCCTCGAGTTTTTGTTTCAATAAAATCGCCCCACTCTATCAAAAGTTATTGTAATTTTAATGATGACGCGTTCTAAGTACAAGATAAAAGTAGATTATTTTTTTTATATCATAGGAGGCAAACGAACTGATAGGTCAAATGATATTAAGTGATCATCACCGTCCATAAACACTAACAACACCAGGGGAGTCACAAGTGCGTTGCCAGCCTGTGTTGGGGGAGGGGGGAGGAAGGGAAGAGAAGAGGTGGGTCTCCGACGCTCTCACTGACCGAACGAAACGCAACAATGCAGGCACTGTTACTTTGCGTTGGTTTTCTGTGAGAGGGTGGTACTTCCCCGGGGCGAGCCGGCCCACTTATGCTGAAGCCGGTACCTAATAGTTCTAGCGTGGCTCTACCACCTATCAATTACATTTAGTACGTTCAGATGACTTATTAGACACTGTTTACTCATTATGTTCCAAACGGAAGAAGCTGCGGGTAAAGCATGTATCATTATAAATGACTAAATATTGTTCACCCTTCGCTCACATATAGACTTGATATGTCACTCGCGGAAATCACATTCATTCTAACTGAAAGGTACCCTATGTCCTTTTGTGTAGCCCTGATAACGTGCAAGCAAAATGTCATAGTAATCGGTTGAATAGTTAAAATGTGACAAACAAACAATCTCGCAATCGCATTTATAATATTATAGTAAGGATAGACTGTGTGTTTTGTTATATAGTACATTGGCGACCGAGCCTAGCTTAAAAAACAATTTTAAATTAAAATAAACTGTTAGGTTTGCCTCACAAAATTAGCATTGTACAAAAAAAAGGTACCCCTTTTGCTGTCACTCGGATTCGAACTGAAGTTACACGGATTTTCGAAGCAACCGATTTTTGTTTAGACAGCGCCGGCGAAATTTACCTTCATATTCTAGCTATATTTTTTCATTGGCTGAAATCTCCTTTAAAAAAAGTTTTCTATGAATAAAAATTTATCTAGATCGATTTATCGTCCCCGAAACTATCTACATATTAAATTTCACGGCAATAGATGACGCCGTTTCCGAAGTCCTGAATATATAGAAATTATCAAAATATACAAGAATTGCTCGTTTAAAGGTATTAAATAGATAGATTAGATAAGCTACTCGTATATTGTAAAGCAGAGGTGCTCAAACTTGGATGATGGTTACCCACATCAATATTGTTATACACACATCAAAAAGGTCGAAGCAACATGCGTGATATTACAAATTTTACCATTTATATTAATTAATTTCTAAGTATTTACTCAAGCAAAGTGCGTAGGTAAGTAAACTTTTTTGTTATTGATGACATACTGGCTGGTTATAAAATAAAATTTGATTATGTTTTGTTTTTTCATAAAATTCAAATGACTGCGAATTTGTTTGAATTTAAGTGCGTTTTAATTGCTACGTTTAGTCCTGATTTTATAATTTTACCAACCATTAAATAAAGTTAGCGACAAAATTGAATTGTTAGATATTCTTTACATCATGAAGCGACGTCATTTGATGGCAGATGAAATGCAAAGAGCTGTAGGGATGTTGCAAGCGGGAAGAATATAGAAGTGTTATTTATCGTCTTTGGCAGCGCTACAATAATGCAGGAGAACCCGCTGAACAGCATCCAGGCCATAAAAGGAGTACAACCACTCGGCAAAACCGGTACATACAACTGACTGCAAGACGCTAGCCGATGTTACCCGCTCGAGAGATAAGTTTGAGGCTACAAATTTCAAGTGGTGTTGATGTAAGTCCTCAAACTGTGCGAAATCGACTGCATGAGTACGGCCTACGAGCTCGACGCCCAATCAGGTGCCCACCGATACGTCACGGGAATCGCGCTCGTCGATATTAATGGTGTAGAGAACGCATAACATGGACCCAGGAACAATGGGTTAAAATTATGTTTTCCGATGAGTCGCGATTCGGGTTTAAGCCTGATACAAGAAGAGTGCGAGTGGCTCAGGTGTGTTCAGGAAGTTCATCCATACAGCGGCTCAAGAGTTATGTTATGGGCGGGTATTATGAAGAACAAGCGAAGATAGCTCGTTTTTGTAAATGGAAACATGAATGCTGAAAATTACATTGAGGATATTCTCAGACCTTATGTCTACCCATTTGCACAAACCTTTGGCTCCGATTTTAGGTTAATGCATGACAATGCGCGTTCACATACAGCTCGACGAACCAGTGAATACTTTGCAACGGAGAACATCCGGGTATTGCCCTGGCCTGCAAAATCGCCAGATCTCAACCCCATCGAGCACGCATAGGGCATGCTCCAGAGACGTGTTTTGAAGGACTTGGACGGAGCGACAACAACCCAACAGCTGAAGGATTTGCTACAATTCTATTGGGAGCGAATACCGCAAGATGACATAAACAGTCTCATTAATTCAATGAATAATCGTTGCCGACAAGTTCTGAATAGCAGAGGAGACCATACTTTGTATTAAATTGTTCTATTCTTTCACAATAAATACATTTTCTTTAGAAATTTCATTTTGTAAAAAAAAGTTTAGTTTCTTATGTATCTTAGTTTCTACAGTATATTCTAATATTGTTCATTTCTGTTATTAAAAGAACTTATAAAGACAACAGCTGTTATTTTTACATCATAGAACCCTAAAGATATTATTTTAAAAATTAAATACAACCTTATAATGTGAAGAACCATCCTAAAATTTAAATTAGTACATGTTGCTTAGACTTTCTTGATGAGTGTACTATGATCGATCGAGTCTGAGTGATATAGGATTGTCGTCTAGGTAGGTGTAAGTACCTCGTACTAAAAAGGATGAAAGAAAGTGATGAGGGGGTTATTCTGTGAATCAAATAAATTTTAGTTGCTTATTCCTTACATTTTGTTTTAGTTACCAAAACAAAATCTGTTAATAGTTCTATAGCAGCAAATTTTTCTCGAGATCGACACAAAAAATATTCACGATCGTCCATTTCAGCACACCTTTTGTAAAGGTTCAGCAAAATTCATTCAAAATGTAGTTTATGCATGAAATAGTAAAAACATCCAATCGTTCTAAAAACTTTTTAAATTACAATATTAAAAGAAGAATAATGATTAATATGGTATATACATACCTCTTTAATAGTTCACATATTCTGTTATGTTATTATTTATATTTATTTTTAACTTTATTTTGACTGTACATGCGTAAATCATAATCCGGCTTAAAAATATACACATCACTGATCAATTTGATGAATTCGCATCGATGCCGCTGTAAAATTGACGTATTTTTTAACAATATTGGAATTTCGGGTGCTCGCGAGTAGATTCTTGAACAATACAAGTGTTTTTAATTAACATAGCGTAGTGCTCGTTAATCCTTTGTAATGAAAGATTCGAATTTAATTAGTAGAAAATTCATTACAAATATTAAAGATTTCAAGTGCACGAGGTTCTTAATAATTTAAAAAGTATCATATTTTTGTATAATATTAATAAATATCCGAAACTTTATTCTCGGACAATTACAATGTAGATCTTGATAACAATAAAGTGACTTCTGAGATATTATAACAAAAAAGAATGTTCTAAAATATATCTAATACCTTTAAACGAGCAATTCTTGTATATTTTTATATTGTTATATATTCAGGATTCAGGAAACGGAATCAGCGATTTTCGTAAAAGTTAGTATGTAGGTTGTTTCCGAGACGATAAATCGATCTAGCTTTCATTCGTCTAGATTTCATTCATAGAAAACTTTTTAAACTGAGTTTTCAGACAATGAAAAAATATAGCTTAAATGTATAGGAAAATTTCGCCGCCGCTGTCAAAACAAAAATAGCTCATATGGAGATCAGCTGCTTCGAAAATCCGTCTAACCATCGTTAGCCTCTTGAATTACTACCTACAAAATGAAATTTACAAAAGAAAGTATAACAATATACATGTACTGAAAAATTCTGCAACGATTTATCACATAACATCATCGCAGAAAAGACCCACTGCAAGATTAAGATTTTTTCCAAAGGAAGATATAACCATAGTCACCACGCCAGTTCACGGTGTACTATCAGTTTAAAACACACAGGTCTATATTTATCGCGGTACGTTTGTACTACAAGAACATTTCTCATGTTGGGATTTCCACAAAATGTTTTCCTTCACCGTCAACCGATTGTCTTGGAAATTTAAATTAGTAAATATTATAATTCTAATATCATTAAGTAAATATAGGCACAATTCCAAAAAATTGCTCGAACTCGCAGGAATACCTACGGACAACAAATTGACATTCATATTCTGAATAGTGGTGCCATTCTAAGCACATAATCGGCTATCCACTCAAAAGTTAAAAATAAAATAAAACTAAATATATCCATTAACATTGATGAGTATTTTATGCGCCTCCTCACATACTTGAAGGGTAAAATTATTGCAATTAAATGTACGTAGTAGCATCGTAAATTGAATGATATTTCATTTTTATAATACATACCTAAAACGTTCATAATGTGTTACTTTAAATAACTTGGTACTTAGGTACGTCATACAAAATTACTGTAACCATGACGATATCCTACGAAATATATTTAATATGTTTTTTTTTTTAATAACTGACGCGTCTAGTACTCCGACTGCAATAAATTTAATATATCATTATGAGAAACAGGATTAATGAACACAAAGAAATGTTTATGTAAATTGCTTGTTTTAAAATCTATGAATGCAGATTTTGAGTATTCTTAATAACATAAGTTTATGTAATAATTGATGATTTATGTCTGCTTCGTTGGGCATTAAGAGTAAAGGCAAAGAGTTAATCGAATCCAAGATTTTTTTTTATATCAAAGGAGGCAAACGAACTGGTGGGTCACGTGATGTTAAGTGATAACCATCGTCCATAGACACTAGCGACATCAGGGACGTCGCAAGTGCGTTGCCAGCCTGTATATGGGAGAAGGGGGAGGGGAATGAAAGAGAAAGAAGGAAAGAGGAAGGAACATGGGCCTCGGGCTCTCTCACTGACCGAGCAAAACACAACCATGCAAGCACTGTTATTTCACGTCGGTTATCTGTGAGAGGGGTGGTACTACCCCGGAGGAGCCGACCCATTCATGTTGAAACCAAAAATAACTTCCGCGGGGCTCTACCACCTACAAATAAGTCGCGTAGATCCTTTTACGAATAATTCCGCATTGAATGGTAATAGTTCTATGCTGAAACGTTCAGGTAGTTTTGGCATAATTGAGCCTCAAAAGAACAGAATTTTCATTATATCTAGATTAACTTTATAGTGAAATAATTTTATAAGTAGTCTTTCCAGTTAACGAAAGAAAAGCAGCTTAAAAAACTAAAAAATTGTTTTAATTTTTTTTAATGTAAATATTGACCCAAATTAATTTACTTATGTTACTATATACATTTCAAATAAATTGCATAAAGCATTTATCAATACATTTTTTGAAATTTATAATATGATAATCTCTTTTTTAATAAATATTATCGTCAAAGATATCATCTATTTCCCAATACAAACAAATCTAATACCTTTAAACGAGCAATTCTTGTATATTTTTATATTGTTATATATTTAGGATCTCGGAAACGGCGTCACATATTTCTGTGAAATTTAGTATGTAGGTGGTTTCGGGGACGATAAATCGATGTAGCTAAATTTCATTCATAGAAAACTTTTTAACTGTGTTTTCAGGCAATGAAAGAATATAGCTAGAATATAAAGGTAAATTACGCCGTCGCTGTCAAAACAAAAATATCTCAGATGGAAATCGGCTGCTCCGAAAATCCGACTAACCCCAGTTCGAATACGAGTGACAGCAAGAGGGATGTCTTTTTTAAATATTTTTATCTATGATAATTTTGTGAGGCAAACCTAACAGTTTATCTTATTTTAAAAATGTTTTTTGAAGAACCGAGCTAGGCTCGGTCGTCCAGGTACTAATGTAATATATCGTATATTGTTTAAGCTAAAATGCCTAGATTTACGGGCACACACCTACAAATGCTGCAAAGAACTATACCTTACCATATTTAGGCAACGCTTAGCACAAACTGTGTTCTCAGATAATGGAACAAACACAATACCTAAATACTTAATCATTCGCTATTAATAGAGCAGTAGCAATTACAAAGCCTAATCACGATTTTGAAATTCTAACAACGCTGGAGCCGGAAACTGGGTTTACTTTGATAAACATTATGACAATTTTTTAACCCGAATAATGAGGTTATAGCTTCACAGAGACGTGTCATAAATTGTACCTTTGTAGTACCTTCTACAAAAAGACATTGTAAATCAGTGGTTCCCAAAGTTAATTGGGACGCAACTTACCTTACCAAAACTTCCAAATTGAGGATTCATTTCTTGGTTGTCAATTAGTAAAAGAGGCGTAATTATATGGTTAAAGATTTATACAAAAAAAAAAAAACAAGACAAAAGTACGCGAAAACTACGCTAAAACGTTCCCATATAGGTAACGTTAGTAAATTGACTCAATTTATTCTAGTATGGAATTCAAGCAATTAATTGAAAGGTATTCAGTGAAGATAAATAAAAATCTTCGCAAAATGTCGTAATACTATCACACAACAGAAAACATTCGACTATAAGTTTCTAAGCGATTTAACTTGCCAGAAGATTGTGGACTGGAGTATGAATTATGGCAAGGCCTTCGCTCGCTATGACATTTATGGTCTTGTATTTATTATTATCTTTCATAATACCAGTTAAATAACAGCTATTGACTATTAATATTCCCAGTAAGTGAACAAAATTAACGACACGATCTATAGTTGAACGCTTATTTACTTTTTATATATACGCTATATATATAATATATATATAATATATAGCGTATATTTACATAATATGTATATGTGTATTAATAGCTCAAACAAGTAATAATACTCGATGCGCCAAATTGTATGCACGTCACCAATCAGGTAAGATTGTATGCATGTCACCAATCAGGTAAGGTTCGGCCACTTACGCACCCTTGTGGTAATTGCTATTTCGACTATTTGCCTTCAGTGCTTATCAACAAACCCGGTAAAGCTTTCGATATCTTTCAAGCCAATAGCGTTTGTCAGTTCAATAAACAAAAATATATTACTAAATAACGAATTGTGGAGAGTTCTTTGAAAATACAAAATCAAAGACCGCGAAATTGGATTGTCAGTCAAAATCAAGTTTTAAGACAAAGGCAAATCTGATATCACTTTGGATAGATGGTGAATTATATATGTTGGTTTTCTATATTACATAGTTTTATTTATTATATTTTTTTCTTGTACTGAAAACATATATAATAAAATTGTACACAGACGATGATTTATCTTAATTAATTACTTGTTTGTTTAATGAAATACAAGTACGTAAGTAAGTACGGTCATACCAATATTGTACTTTGAAAAATAATGATTGCATACAAAGGATTTTGTACGTAATCATATCAACATTATAAATAACATTTGGCTGGATATTTTTAAGGTTTCATAGAAGACGAGAAAGATAAATTTAAGTGTTTTACTTGCTCCTTAAGTAAACGGCAATAAACTGATACTAAAAATTGTATCCGCGTTTTCCGTTATTTTAATTAACTCTGGATCGCAAACACCATAGATCTGTTTTAACTCCCGTTTTACTAAAATCTTTTTCTATAACTATTATTCAAGCGGAGTTGAGTCAGTAATTGACTGGAACACAAAGTTGTGTGTAAATTGATACCTTTTTAAAATTATCCATCACTTTTTTATAATGTACCTCAATATATTTTAGATGCAAATTTAATACTCAATGAGTCGACATCGAAATGTACAATAAACCATTGGAAGTCATGTTTGAACTCGAAGTTATCAAATAAACAAACCCAGACCGAAGGGTATAAATGGCAACAAATTGACAAGGGTCGTACATCAGATCAGTTAAGACTTGTATATGTCGAATATTTTTTTCTTTTGTATATAATACTAGCCTCTGCCCGCAACTTCGTTCGCGTGTAATAGATACACTAACACGCAGCAGTTCTCAAAAGGAAAAGACATCCCGATTTGGAAACACTTTTCATCTGTGCTCCGCTCCTAGCAGTCTTAGCGTGATAATATATAGCCTATAACTATTCTCGGTGAAGGAGCTATATAACACTGAAAGAATTATTCAAATCGGACCAGTAGTTCCTGAGATTACCCCCTACAACGTCACAACATCACAAGAACACAACGTCACAAACTCCAAACTTTGCCTCTTTATAATATTAGTATAGATGAAACTTAAAGTACATGTAAACGTTTCAATGTTTACTGTTTATATTAATTTAGCAATTTAGAGGATACACATTTAGTACACAATAATAACAAAAATTCGAAGGAATCATTAAAATAGCCGACACAAGTGAAAACTCAAAACATTAGAATTACTGTGTACTTTTTTGAATTTATAAACCAATTAAAAACTACTTAGATTTGGTAATTTGTAAATATTTTTTTTATATTTTTTTTTCGAAGCTAACGAACAGGTGGGTCACCTAATGTTAAGTAGTCACTACCGTCCATGAACACTTACAACACCAGGGAAATCGTAAGTGCGTTGCCAGCCTGTGTTGGGGGAGGGGTGAGAGGAGAGAGGGAAGAGAAGAGGGGGAAGGTGAGGAGAGACGGATCTCTAACGCTGTCACTGACCGAACAAAACACATCAATGCAAGCACAGTTACTTCACGTTGTTGTTTCAGTAGGTCGGGTGGTACTACCCCAGGCGAGCCGACCTATTCATGCTGAAAACAATCACCTCTTTAGTGTGGCTCTAACACCTACAAGAAAATTATTAATATCAGTCTGGCTTTCACACATATTGATACACCAAATAATAATTAAATACATTTTTATACAATTTAATAATCAATCAAGCATATGATGGGCTGCATAAGCTCAATATAAAATATTGATATTATATACACAAAGACCGTTATACTACGCGTAGTACGCAAGCGTGATACGTCATCGATGACGCCAATCACACTATTTTATCCATCCAATAATTCAAACCCGCATATGATACAATCAAGTACACACAATATCTAGCACAAGTACAAAACGTCACAAGCATGTCGAGGTCATCAGTGATGCTTTACTAGCATGTCGAGGTCCTCAGAAATTCGGTCCCATAGGCTTTTCCGCCACCAAATACATTTTACCTACAAAATCGCCCAACACGGTTAAATAAGTTTTCACGTCTAAAAAACGAATTTGTATGGATTCAATAACAATACAAATTGACCCAATAATTATACCATAGCCAAGAAACAACAGTCCGCAAGTAGTTTTCTGTCCAAAAAGATTCTCAAATCCACATTATTATTGAGATTTTTTTTTTATTGAAACACGACATGGTGACCGCACTACGCCTGATGTTAAGCATAGTACAATCCAAAAACATCGGCAACCACCGAGAGACAGATTATCCATCGCCGGTCGCCGCTGTCATGCCGGCCATAATGACGAAAGTCACCCGGTACTGGATATGCACAGGCTGATCCCGAAACGCGACGCGCAGAAGCGAGTCACTATGACGGGCTTTTTCGCCATGTACATGGTGGTTGCGACCCAGTCGGGCTGTAAAACCCTACCACCCCGCTTTCGCCATTGCCTCGTTCGTTATTCAGCAGGGTGCACCACGTGCAGGTGAGGTTGGCTTGGGTGTCTCAAGTCTCAAGATGTTACGCGACACCCCTTACACCCCAAAAATTTTGTCTTACATACAAACTTACATACAATCTCTTACATAACAAAATCAAATAGTATAATAATTATGATTATAAAATATTGAACGTTAATCTAAGAAGTCGTCTAAATCCTTTGGAGATCATCCAATCAAAGTTAGAATAAACATAGAAAAGTTTCTGAGCAAATACGTTCCGTAAACAAATAAAAACTTGAGTTTTCCTATATAAGTGCTTAAGGTTCTTAATAAGAAGGTTGTTTCCTTCACGGGATTAGCTTAATCAAACCTCCATCACCGCCGGTTTGCGGCTAATAGAATCGGAAAACCATCAGTGCCTCCACCTCGGGATTAAATCTTGCGCTTACAAAGTTATTGACTATTCATATATTAATAGAGTGCGAATAATATCTGCCATTTTGGTCTTTGAAATGTATGTTAAATATATTACAATCTATACTAATCTTCTATACTATAATAAAACTGTAACAAGTCGAAATCTGTACATTAAATATTTTTTGAAAATGTTAATCAGGGTAGACTATGTTATCGATATAGAAGCCAAAAATAATCTTTTTACAATTTTTGTCTGTCTGTCTGTCTGTCTTTCTGTCTGTCTGTCTGTCTGTCTGTCTGTCCCTATGCACACGCATCACTCTGAAAATACTGAACCAATCTTGACGAAACTTGACATAGTGATACCTAATATAACGAGATTACATCAAATGTACTTTTTATCCCATAAAACGCAAAGAGTTCTCCAGGATTTAGGATTAAAGTCTAGAATCTAAGCCCGTATTACTCTGAAAGTACTAAGCCATTTTTAACGAAATTTAACACAGTGATAACTGATATTACAAGGCTACATCCAGGATACTTTTTGTCTCATAAAGCGCAAGGGGTTCTCAAGGATAATGAAAAACAAAAATTTGTAGTTAACGTAACTAGACTTTTTTGCGACACCTTAGTACAAGAGCCGGCAACGTTGAAAGAACAAGAATTTTAGAATACCTGGTTCTTTAATATATCAATATATATTTTTTGTATCATAGGAGGCAAACGAACAGGTGGGTCACGTGATGTTAAGTGACCACCACCCTTTATAGACACTAGCAACACCGGGGTGTCGTAAATGCGTTGCCAACCTGTATATTGGAGGAGGGTAAGGGAAGGCTAAGGAGAAAAGGAGAAGAGAGGTGAACCTCCGGCGCTCTTACTGACCAAACGAAACACTACGATGCAAGCACTGTTATTTCACGTCGGTTTTCTGTGAGAGGTTGGTATTAGCCCGAAAGGACACTTGGTAGCCGGTTAACGTTGTATTTTTAATGCGCATTTTGATTTAATTAATTTTGATTTATGAATAGTTTAGGAACATTTTTTTTTTTTCAGTAACTTTTAAACACAATCAAAAGCATGAATTTATCACAGTCAGACATATTTTTCTATAAGCAATCATATATATACCCGCTGATATATTTAATAAATAAAAATGATAAATTTCAAACCAATTATTTTTTTTTAGCAAAGAACAAATTTCATTTTATTAAACATTATTGATATTAAGATTTCACCATATACAATGAAACAACAATAAACGTAAATGTATGATTTGGGATTGACGCCATCTTAAATATATGCGTCGATTATCAGGCTATACGAAACCGAAATACCTTGGGCCGGCGAGGTGAAATATCTCGGCGTCACTTTAGATAAACACTTAAATTTCGATTCACACACATATAGAGTGCGAAACAAAGCCGTTATGGTCTTGGGTCGTCTCTATCGTTTGCTTTGTTAGTATCATAGTAAAATATCCCCCAGACATAAACTCACTTTATATAAAACTTGCATCCGTCCGATTATGACGTACAGTTGTTCGGTCTTTGCACATGCGATAAATCGTATTCAAAAGTTGCAGGTTCTCCAGAACCGAGCCCTACGTAAAATCACCGGTGCCCCATGATACGTCCGGAATAAGGATCTCCACGGGGACCTGGAGATGCTTTCTGTCTGGGCATATAAAAAATCACTCACACGTAGTTATTTCGAATAAGCCGCGAATCATCCCAGCCCTTTAGTGGTATCCGCCGTGAACTATGAACCCGTACCCAACGCTGCGCAGTATAGAAGTCGACCGCGACACATTTTACCGACCCTCTTGATTCAATGACGTCAGCGAAAGATCAGTACCAGACTATCTCTTCAAACAAAGCGTGTTCACGTCCACGCCCGCAAAACCACAGATCACGCCGCCGTGGTCTGGGGATAAATTTCGCTCCCGCACACCAGATTAGGCCCCGCTCGGCAACGGCTGAAACCTAAGTCCGTTCCCTCGGCGGGGAGCCCTTGAGTACTCTGCTCACGCGATACAGTGCCACAAAACTTTACATCAATGCTACAACATCACACACATCACCTATACACACGTGCACACCTACACGCTTACACGCTGTTTTTCTTTTTCAGAGAAATAGACGACAAAGAGTTCTACCCTTATTTTTCTCCATCCTATCCTATCTTATATAGTTAAGAGAATTTTCTCCGATACAATATACATACAGGAGTTGTTGAGGCACACATGCCCGGTACACATGCATGTTTCAATAACTTATATACGTATATCTAGATAGATTAGCTTAGGTTAGCAAAGATAGGTCGCGATTTTTGCACAAAACAGGCAACAGCCCAAGCCGAGGTGTGCCGTGCACACTTCAGTTGGTCGCCCAAACATCCCAAGTCGGTTGAGTGCTTTCAGCGCTTGCCTCAATAGTTCGATGAAGCTGTAAAGACTTGTCCAGGTCAACAGCATATACATTTCGAAAAAAAAAAAATGCGTCGATAACATACGCTGCCACAATTATCGCTATCTTTATCGTGCAGCCAGTAGTACTGCACTAAATTATACCTATAGCTATATTCTATACACATATTATTTTTATAGCAATAAATCGGTCTAAATATTGAGTTAATAACTGAATTTGTGTGAAAGATGAAATTTGTACTTATTTATATCTAAATATAATAATAATAAAATTACTGCTATTCTAGCATGGATTAAGATTACTTTTATTTTTATTTCCAAAAAATAGCATCAAGCACAATATTGTCAATAATATAATCTTTCAATAATAATTCCATTTTAATAACGTTTCAAAGTTAGTGAAAAATACATCCTAAATTTTAAAAATCAATATTTTTGTCTGTAAAGGTACGATATACACAAATAAACGCAACTCTTACCGGCAGCCAGATAGCCCGTTGTTCGGATGAATATAATATATAAAACTGGCTTGATTGATTCTTTCCAGTATGGCCTCTACCTATGTAGGTATTTTCGCCAATATCAAGTGTGACAAATACACGATATAAATTTAATGCCAAATATTTAGTGTAACAATTTAGAATAATCTATAATAGAAACATATCAACATGGATAAATTACCAAAAGGTGATAGGTACTATGTTGTGAGTGGTACAGAGATTATTTATAAAAATAAATTGGAAATATATTTAAAATACGTTTTCGAAACAGTTTATAACTCTTAGACAATAGTTTCAAGCAAGTGACAGTTGACGACGCTGTTTGACGCTTCGATACGGTGTTCATATATTTTTCTTTAATACAATGGAGTATAAAAAGGTTTTAATACAAGTTGAGAATAGTTATGATAAAGTAAGTGGTAGAGATGTTTATTTAGTTTTATGTAGGTTAGTTTTTATCTTAATTGATCCTGGTAGATGTTTTTTTTTTCTTCGAAATGACTACACTATTGACCGTGCAAGGTCTTAACAGCTTCACCGGACTACAAACAACGGAGTGTTTGATGGTGCTACGAACGGGTACTAGGCTTATTTAAAAAAAAAAAACATGTAATCTGGGTATATGTTTCAGTGAATCCGTGGATAGTTTGGAATCACAATTGGAAACGGTAGTTGTGGCTGTAATCGGGTATCAGTTTTATTCAATTTTTTCGCGTTTAAAAATACAGTGGAAACCAGTGATAACCAATTTGGTGCAGACGAAGTTGCACGGGTCAGCTAGTATGTATATAAAGCTGAAGAGTTTGTTTGTGTGTATGGTTGAACGCGCTAATCTCAAGAAATTTCGGTCCGATTTGAATTTATTAATTTCTTTGAGTTTTAGATAGCTCATTTGTCGAGGATGGCTATAGGCTACATATTGTCACGTTAAAACCAATAGGAGTGGAGCCCCAATGAAGTACGTCTCAAAATCGGGCTATTTTGAGAGCTTCTGCTGCCGTGGCATGTTCATCTCGCGCCCTCGCCCTTCCGCAGTCTCTCTCGCGTCCCGTGACAACGGGAGGGTCTTCTGTTTCGGGGGGGGGGGGGGGGGGGGGGGGTTCGTCTTCAAACGGCTTGCCCCTGTGGTTGTCTTGTCTCATTCCCTCTCTTTCTCTTATTGGCTGTCTCGCTCGGTTGTTCTGTCAGCTGGTGCGTTGAAGGGGCGTCAGCTGCCCTTCCGTCGTTCTCAAGCTTCATTCTGCGACAGCTGCGAATGCCCTTTTCGCAGATCAGTCTCATTTGGGCTTTTATCTTGCCATCGTAATCGGCTTTATTTTCTGGGCTTCTACTTCAAAGGCTGACTTCATTTTGTCCTTCTGGGCGTCTGATAGGTCCCTTAGACCTATTATCAGCTCCTCGAGGCGGGCTTCCTCTTCGGGTGGTAGCTGATTTGTTTGCTTAGGGCCTTTCTTTTTCCTTCGGGTTCTCTTGAGGCCCCTTGTAGGAGGGTCGTTGGCGGGCGCCATAAGGCTGGCCGCCGCCGTCTCCTCAACTACCTACTGCTTACCTAAATAATTAATTTATTTGCAATTACAAGAGGGAACATATTTTATTGCTACTTAAAGTTCTTTGAAATAATAACATTATATATTGTACATAGGTTTAAACACTTTATTGGCACAGTCTTCGTATAATTATACTGATATTTACGAGTGTTTACGTACTCTCAACTACTGTAACTTTCAATGATCTGACAATTTATTAACTGATATTATAATTCATAAGCTATTTTTAATTGTAGTTCTTCATATGTCATATACATATATGTTGCTTATATTAAGTACTAATTCCATACATGGTCTAATAGAAAGTATTAAAGTTTGGGCTGTTTAATGCGAGATCTTTTGCTACCGGCGAGTTCATAATTACTATGAGTATTCACTCTGTAGACATAATGGCAATCAATGAGACGTGGTTACGATTGGGGTTGTATGCTTGTGTTATTTGCTATTATGGTACTTATAGATTTGGTCCTTAATTATTTTCTAATATTAATCATAACCGACTGAACGTCCGCCTATCATCACAATTGCTCCCATCGAAAATCAGCGCTGCGGTACTACTGCTGTACTGCACATATGGCTGAATGGGCTTGCCAATTGTTGGGCTTTACTTTCTCTTAATTTTTAACATGTATTTCACTATATATTGTCTAATTAGTTTGTTTAATTTAAGTTTTTGTATTGTTCCAACAATAAACAATTTCTTTCTTTCTTTCTTTCTAACTACCCGCGGGGCCGTTCTGGCTTGTGTGGCTCTCCCGATAATTGTCCGCGCTACGGTGCCTGCGCGGAGATTTCTTAATTCGCGCTTGAATACGGGGCATCTCTTGTTGTTGTTTGATGTGTGGGCGCCCCCGCAATTGGCACAGGTCGCCGGCTCCTATTTGGGGCGTTCACAATGGCGGGCGGCGTGTGGTCCGCCGCACCGCACACAGGCGATCGGTCTGTGGCATTGTAGAGAGGAGTGCCGGAACTACTGGCAGCGAAAATACTGCGCCAGCCGGCGATCTCCTCTCCAGGCTTCGATCTGTATCTCAGGCATGCTCATCAATGTGGAGACATTGTATATGGCTGGTATCAGTCCTGGCGTTCTCGTGAGCACGACGTAGTAGACGCACCCGTTTCTACCGCGCCGGCCATTAATCTCCTTGGCGTAGTCCACCACGAAGCCCTCTCTTCGGAGGGCCACGGCGATGTCTTGTGGACTTATTCCTCTGGGAAGGCCGCGGATGTTGACGCGCGATCGGGCACGAGCCCTGCTTCGGGTTCGCTGCGCTTGCGGCGCAACGCTCGACCGAGCGGGCTGGTCGGCACGTCGGAGTAAGTGGGCGGCGCGAGCTTACCGCGGGCTGCGTTTGCGAGCGCGGCCTTATCGGACGCGGAAGGCGGTTTTCCTTCTGCAGCGGCTTCTTGGACGCGCAAGAACAGCGCTATCCAACGGAGCGTTCCCTGCGTCAGAGCCCCAGCTAAAATTAGCTGGGCGAGAGTGAGAATATCACTCTCGTACGCTTCCGTCGCAGCGGACGCCCCGCCGGCCAGCGGCTGACACGCATCCGGAGTCGGCGTGCAAGGAGCAGGCAGGAGGTGCAGAGTCCAGTGGGTGAAGCGATGGTCAGTGTATAAGAGGCGGCGGGATCCGTAGGCTGGCTAGGGGTCATCGGGTGGCGGTCTGGTTGGTCCTGAAAAGGACCTTTTTTGGATCGTCGGCTCGACGCAAGAGGTGGAGCGGACGATGAAGCGCTGGACTTGCGCATCGTCACGTAGGTCGGAGCAGCGGGCTCGTGGACGACCTCGTACGCGGTGACGACGGAGCCCTCTCTTTTGCTGCGTGTTAGCATCAGTATTATATACGTCGCCATGGTAACATAATATAAAACCTGAATTTTCTAATTGTTAAAACCGCGATATCTCACGAATGGCGGGTCGTGAGAGGAAACATGATAAGACCATTTTTGTAGAGAATTGTATGATCTATTGTATACCTATTTTCACGATAAAACTTACTGTTTTCGAGAAAAATGGAAAAAACCTTAATTTTGTACGTTTGACATTGAATTTTTTTTTTGTAGAAGTTGAATCGAAGGGGATTTTTGGAATTATATTTGTAATGATATATTTAATGCGAATTTTGGCTATTAAGTTATGACTAATTTTTGTTTATTTTGACTGGACTATAAAATATAAAATCCACTACATGACAGACTAAAAGCCCGGCAAAAACTCCTCAAAAAGTTTATTCTACGTTAGTTTTGTTCCCAATTTTTGATTTACGATATATTACGTATTATAAAAATAAACTGTGTGTATGTAATATTAAAATAAATACTTTAGACATGATTTATAAGGTGGTAGAGCCACGATGAAGCTATTACCGGTTTAACCATGAATGGGTCGGCTCGCTCGGGTTAGTACCATCCCTTCACAGAAAACCGACATGACGTAACAGTGCTTGCATTGCTGTGTTTCGTTCGGTTAATGAGAGCGCCGGAAGCACACCTCCGCTTCCTCCTCTCTCTCCTCTCTCACCCAAAAACAGACTGGCAACGGTCTTGCCACTTATCTAGTGTTGCAAGTGTCTATGCTGATGCTGATGCTGGTGCTGATCACTTAACATCACGTGACCTGCCAATTCGTTTGCCTGTTTTGATATAAAAAAGTATATATATTTAATATGTATCTATAGCACATAAATAAAATTGTTACATCTCTTAAAAGCGACTATATAATATGTTACAGTTGGACGTTCACAGGTAAACAAACAATTTCGCAAAACTTTTAACACAACAATTTATCAAGCGGCAACCCAAAATAACATTCTTCTATTTGCGTACAATTTTGTACATTAAGCTAATGCTACACGTCTCCTGTTATACGTGTTTACGTTTACCAAAGTGCTTGTGTGGTATATATTAAATTTTATCCAATGTGTATGAAATTCACAATAAACTACCATTTTATATGTTGTATTAAGTGCAAATAAAACAAAATAAAATAGCTGTAGATTAGTAAATTATGTTTTAGTATCCGTCATGAAATTTATTTCATTGAAGTAATAATTTAAATGATGGTTGAATATCAATTTGTGGGTTGGTTCAACGATAATGTAGTTTTATGCGATCTTGTTACTTAATGGTAAAACTATAGACGACATTAAATACTAATAATAGGTATTTACCTATGAAATTGCCGTTCTGCAGTACTGGTCATTTCAAATCAAAATAATTTTTGTTTGCCTAAGAATTGTAATTTTAAAATTAGAAACATGTAATTCTTTTTCCAAAAGTAGTCATTTATTTATTGATAAGGGTTACATTTTCATCGCATTTCAATCTTTTTTGTTATCATGGATACGTTAACAATTCGAGTAATTATGGAATATGAGTACCGTCGTGGCAGCAACGTGGCACAGGCGGCACGCAACATGAACGACGTTTACAGAGCTAACACTACAAACCAACGCACCACTTGTTATTGGCCTGCTCGCTTACGTTCTGGGAATTTCGACCTGAAAAATGAACCTCGCTGTCGTCCGAACAGTTTGGTCGACAATGACGAATTAAAGGCATTGTAGAAGCTGATGATACACAATCTACGGCTCAATTAGCAGCAGCTTTCAACGTTAGCGTCAAAACAATATTGGTCAATTTGCGTCAAATTGGCAAGGTAAAAAAGCCTGACAAATTGGTGCCCCACGAACTCAATGATCGCCAGCGCGAAGTACGCGTCGAGACGTGCCTTGCACTGCTCAAGAGACACACAAATGAAGGAAATTTGAACCGCATTGTTACCTGCGATGAAAAATGGATTCTGTTTGAAAACCGCAAGTGCTCAGTAAGTTGGTTGGATTCTGTTTCAGCACCTAAACAATGCTCTAAACGAAAACTTACCCCTAGAAAAGTGATGGTCACTGTTTGGTGGTCTAGCGCCGGCTTGATTCATCACAGTTTCTTACCAAACAGGGTGAGCATTACTGCAGATTTCTACTGTGAAGAACTGAACACAATGATGGAGAAGTTGGCACATTGGCCGCATTGACTTGGCGGGGAAAAAAATTCAATACCCGAGAGGCAGTACAAAATGCCTTTGAAGAATTTGTTACCTCTCGTCCAGCTGATTTCTTTAAGAAGGGCATCAATAAACTGCTACTGCGTTGGCAAAGATGCATTGATTGCATGGGTGACTTCGATTAATACAAATAAAAAATACATGAAAAAAATTGTTTACATTTTTTCATACAAAACGGCAATTTCATAGGTAAAGATCTAATTAATATATTTATATATAAAATTAATTGAATTTCATAAGAAATAAAGTAAACAAGCAAATAACCAAAAGTTTAAGTATAACTTCTAAAGTACGTAACAGTCATATTATTATATACATGTAAGTATTTTTTCGCAAGTCTAACCTAATATAACTAGACCGAGATAAAAGCGCCAGCAGTAAAAAAAACGAACCTAAGCGATCTATTTTTCTCTATTTTCCAGTCTTGGTTCGGTTACGTTCGATTAGACTTGTTTTTTTCTTATGTCATAGGTGATAAACGAACAGACTGGTCACCTGATGTTAAGTGATCACCATCGTCCATAGACACTTGCAACACTAGGGGAGTCGCAAGTGCGTTGCCAGCCTGTTTTGGGGCAAGAGTAAGGGGGAAGGAGGGAGGGGCGAGGGGAAGAGAGGTAGGACTCCGGCATTCTAACTGACCGAACGAAACGCAACAGTGCAAGCACTGTTACTTCACGTCAGTTTTCTATGAGAGAGTGGTACTACCCCGGACGAGCCGACCCATCTATACTGAAACCAATAATAGCTTCAGCGTGGCTCTACCACCTAAAATAAGCAGCGTTCGACGCGCACAATGCATTGTCGGTTAATACATAAGTACCATTTTGTATATTACTTACCAACTCGATGATTTTTAAGTTAAAAAAGTTTCGTATTTTTTTTTATTGATGCACGACAAAGTGACTGCACTATGCCTGATGTTAAGCATAGTATAATCCAAAAACAGTCGCGACCACCGAGAGCCAGATTATCCATCGCCGGTCGCCGCTGTCATGCCGGCCATAATGACGAAAGTCACCCGGTACTGGATATGCACAGGCTGATCCCGAAGCGCGACAAGCAAAAGCGTGTCACTATGACGGGCTTTTTCGTCATGTACATGGTGGTTGCGACCCAGTCGGGCTGTAAAACCCTACCACCCTGTTATCGACATTGCCTCGTTCGTTGATCAAAAGGGTGCACCACGTGCAGGTGAGGTTGGCTTGGGTGTCTCGTCTTAAGATGTTACTCGACACCCCTTACACCCCATCTCCCGTCTCTATTTGATTAGATTAGGTTAGACTTGCGTAAAGAAATAAAGCAAAAAAAGATGAAGCAATAACTCTGATGTGATATTTAATAGTAGATATAGAAGTTTTTAGAATATTTCCTAAATTGCTTATCATACGGTATAAGGCATTATTTGCTATACTATACTATATATACTATATACTATACGTAAAAACTGCTATAAACACTTCTTTATATATATTTAGTTTTACTTCAAAGTTCAAAGACACGTGGCCTTATCCAAAAAACACCATTTATACATAGAATAGGTTTTCAAGAAACTACGATTTTTAGAGGCGCTACGCGTTCAACGAAGTGTGTTTGTTTTTGCCGTGGAGAAGTGGGGCAAGCGGTGTGGTGTGCATGCGCAGGAGCAAGAAAGTAAAGGAATGACATATATAGAAAATTTATAACAAAAATACACTTTTTCTTTCAATTTGTACGATTTTAACTTTCATGTAAACAATAATAAATAATAGGGACAGCCCACAATATAAATTAAATTATTAATTAATTATATAAATTAAAAATACGTAATTCTTAAAAACTAACAAAACCATGTTCAAAATAACTACGTCCAAGGCACTAGTTAATAATATCACTTATTGAAGCTAAATATAAAATGATATTAAAAAAAGCAATATATAAATAAAGATATCTTAACATAACCTATATTATATATAGCACATACCACCAAAAGCTTTACATTAAAGGCTGTCAGAAAAGGAAACCGTTAAGTGTAGAAAATCGTGACCTTCGCGGAATATTTATTTTTACATACAATTTTTCCACGTGTTCGATTTCCAAATAAATCCACTCAATCACAACGGGTATACTCGTTTCCAAGTATAGCGAACTGTCAACGGCACTAGATTATCATAACTCAAGCGCTTTGTGTAAGCACAATACCGACTTCGAAACGTACACAATATTGTTGGCGATTTAGTTATCGGCGGGCCTGTGAATGAAAAATTCATGCTGCGTACTATTCAACTGGCTCCTGTGCTTGTATATGAAATATTTGTCCCCGCAATCCTAACCAGTATCGTAGATGCGAATAGAAGTTTGTTAAAACGAAAACTTCTTTAGGCGCGTCCAACTGTATTTTTGGCAAAAGTACTGTGATTGAAGGTTTGTATTTCATACTAATAAAAATATTAGCCTCTGCCCGCGACTTCGTCCGTGTAGTAATAGTTACTTTGGGCTAACGCTAACACGCAGCGGAAGCTGTCAAGAGGAAGAAAAATCCCGATTTTGAAACCTTTTTCATTGGTGTTCCACTCCTATTTGTCTTAGCGTTATGATAGCCTATAACATTTCCCGATAAATGAGCTATGTAACACTAAAATAATTTTTCAAATATGACCAGTAGTTCCTGAGATTACCCCCTACAACATTACAAAGTTACAACGTCACAAACTACAAACTTTACCTCTTTATAATATTAGTATAAATAAGCAGAACATAGTACCACTTGCGGATTCAGAATTTCTGATCTTAGAGATATGTAAGTATTGGGTATTGTATTAAATTGCAACATAATTTATTGAATATAACTTTAGTATAAAAATGATGACACTTACTTAACACAAAGGAAAGTTAACGATAGCGAACAACGATTTAGCCCAACTTTATTCACTCAGTATCATAAGAAGCAGACGTATTCTATCACGATCCCAAAAATATTGTACAAGCGATTTCGAATAAATTTACTTTCGTAATTTTTGATAGAAGTTACGAAAATATATAGAAGCTAATTTAGATTGATTATAAACAATTTAGATAACACGTCAATTTACATTTTTATCACTATCGTAATTCTATTTTAGATTTTCGTGAAAAAAAAAATGGTGCAGGTGTCCAGGAGTAAGTAATACAACACATTTCAAACATTTTTTTGAAGCTATTACTGTATTCAGCACGAATGGGTCGGCTCGTCCGGGGAAGCACCACCCTCTCACAGAAAACCGACGTGAAGTAACAGTGCTTGCATTGTTGCGTTTCGTTCGGTCAGTGAGAGAGCCGGAGACCCACGTACCCTCCCCTTCCCCTTCCTCCTTCCCTTCCTGTCCCTTCCGCTCTTTTCCCAAACACAGGCTGGCAACGCACTTGTGACTCCCCTGGTTGTTGTAAGTGTCTATGGACGGTGGTGATCACCTAACATAAGGTGACCCATCTGTTCGTTTGCCTCCTATGATATAACAAAAAAAAAATTAAAAATGTCTGTCTGTCTGTTTGTATGAACAAAGTACTGGGTTCACAATAAAAACACATCAAGAAAACCATAAAGCATATCTTCGAAAATAATTTAGTCTTTGTTTCATTTAAATCGGTCTACTCTTTCAACAGTTATTGTAATTTTAACGACGACGCGGCGTGAATACGAAAGAATAGAAGAGAGAAAGAGTGTACTAGATGACTTTATTAATCGCTGTTTTCTACATATGGTTCCTCACAGACGAAGTCGCGGGCATAACTAGTCTTGAATATGGATGTACTAATAAACATTATCCTTGATAAAGCCTCAAGAACTTCAATTACAATAATAAAATCAAAAATACTATATCTGAGGAGTTCAGTGACACACACGTACAGAAGGCATATATATATAAAGAATATGTTTCCCCTATTTTTATAACCCACGTATCTGGAGCTAAATATAAAGAACATATATCTCGACAAAACTTTATTTATTTAGTAACATACAATAAATTGTAGTTGTTACTTCCTTCTTTTAGATTTATTGAAATACCACTAAACTGTTTCTAGGATCATTGAAACTTTTTTTTTGTATTTATTTCTCATTTTTTTGATATATCACTAGTAGTTTTCGCAGCTCCACATACATTTGTTATTATTTGGGGTAATGGCTATTTTTTTTAAATAAATAGTTGACTTCTATAAAAATAAATATTGTGTAAATATTCTCTGTATTCACATATCTGCACGTACCAACATCTATCACGAGAGGTTGAACTGCGAAGAGTTAGATATCCTGTAGCACCATCTAATAGTTAAAGGTTTCTTCATTAAAAGACTTGGTGGGCTAGCTTACACAGCGATCAATCAAACGATGTTGGATTTAGAAAACTATACATAGTATATACTACTAAATATTAAATTATACAGAAATTTCTTTGTGATTTTATCAGCTCTTTTGTATCTGTCCGTCCATTATGGTTGGTTGAGACACTTTGAATCTATTTTAACGTCGCTTCGTACGAGAATATTTTTATAGAGCTTTTTTTTATTTTTTTATTCCCTTGGCGATAAACGATCATGCGGATCAGATGATGGTAAGTGATCAACCCCGTCCACAAACAACTACGACACGAGGAGAAACACACATGCGTTGCCGGCCCTTAAGAAAGGAGTAAACTCGTTTCTTGAAAGATGGTAGATTGTAATGGTCCGAAAATGCTGCAGCTGGGAGTTTATTCCAGAGAACCGTGGTACGTAGAAAAACGAACATGAGAATCGCACAGTGTACGAGTTTCAATTTTTATTTCTTAAATTAGTATACCTAGGCTCTAGTTTTAGTATAATCTCATTTGATAATAAGTACATTCGATATGTACATTCGAAAACAAGGCTAAAAGATTTTAAATACTAATTTAAGGCCCCTGCAATGGGCAACTGGATACAGGATTTGCCCCTAGAACAAGAAACACATAACCTAATTATGGTCTTATTATAACATCGTCTTTAACTTGTGCTCGTCGTGAAATTCGAGAACACATCGATCTTCGCTTTGTCAAGTGAACATGAGCTTTTTCATTACCAGTACCATTGCTCATGATATTTACATTTTCTAAATACCTGTGATATCGGAATTCAATTTCGAAATAATAATAATCTAATTTTAAACTTTAAACGAGCAATTCTTGTATATTTATATATATTCAAAATCTCGGAAACGGCGTCAGCGATTTCCGTGAAACTTAGTATGTAGGTGGTTTCGGGGACGATAAAATAAAATTGTAAATTTTTTAAAATTGCGAGTTTTCAGGCGATGAAAAGATATAGCTAGAATATAAAGGTAAATTTCGCCGGCGCTATCAAAAGAAAAATAGTTCAGATGGAAATCGGCTGCTTCGAAAATCCGTGTAACCCCAGTTCGAATCCCAGTGACAGCAAAAGAGATTTTTTTTTTAAAACGTTAATTTTGTGAGGCCAACGTAGCCAGTTTATTTTAATTAAAGATGTTTTTTTAAAGAACCGAGCTAGGTTCGGTCATCCAGGTACTGCTTAACTAACCCATGTACCCCATGTAACATTTCAGAAAGTTTTTGTAGCGTCTCAGAATTCATGTTCCATGGTATAACTTTCCATCCACTTCACTTGTTTACAATAACTGAATTATTATTTTATTTTTTATTTAATCGTATGGCTAAAATGGAGTAATCAGGTGAATTGTACTACTATAATTGGAGGTTTAATACTTTCAGCCATTTTAGGGCATCGTCAGTAAGAACGATCAGATCATCAGGGGAACCATTATATTTCCTTAGTGGGCATTGCTGTATGATGTGTGCTATAGATTGGATATCTGCCCCGCAGTCACAGTGTACCGAGTCAAACCCACCCACACCGGTATTTAAACTCTGCACATCGCCCGTAACCAGTACCCAGTCTGTTTAACTTGCACCATTCACCTCGAGGCAATTCGCAGCCCTTTAATTTGACTCACGGGTCGATGTTGCATCTTGCCTCACCCAACTCTGATACTTCCCAGGTTTTTCGCCATTCACATCATATGCTGGAATCCTTATTACCTATTTCCGCAGCAATTTTGTAAGCTGGTTTTTGGGATTTTAGTCCATGGTGTAGAGGGTTAAAGAACTCGCCATGCATAGGGAGACGAATATTCTGCTTTACTTTAATAAGCTCTCTTAGCAAGGCCTCATTCCTTCTCAAAGCTGGTGAGAAACTGAATTATATTATGTAAAATCTTATGAATATTACAAAATATAGAGTCAAATAACTTAAGATTATGAATGGAATATAAAATTCTCTACATCACAGACTAAGGTACCAGCAGAAACTCTCAATTATTAATTATTTGCATATTTAGTTAGCACATGACACAAATATAGACCTAGAGACATTAGACAACATGTTGATCTTATTTATTCAATGCACTGATTTTCATATAGGTGAAAAATAATGGCAGGGTGGCGTTCAGACACCACGCCGACCTGACGTAGATTTGAATCCTGCAACGAGCACCACCCCTCTAGGTTAATTTGTCATCTTAGATTACACAGTTATGTAAGATAAGATAAGATGAGATTATATTAAAAGACTAAAGTCTGTAAAGTATAAATTGCGAATTTAGCCATTTATAAACAATAATATAAAATATGTTCATGAAAGGTTCCAATGAGCTGCTATACTAATAAATTCCTTTGCAATTAATCACAACGGAATGGTATTGACATGACGCCAAAGGTCATCAATTTATTCAATCTTTTTTAATTCTAGTATGAAATTAAATATTTTTAACAAAATTTACAAAAAATCCTTATTCTACTTGAATTCCTTATCATCGATTTAAATGTAATGATCTTTATTTTAATACATGGTTAGCCCGTGACTGCGCATGTGTTTGTTATTATTTGGTGTAATTACGATTTGTTGTCAATCATTAAGTAGTTGTAAAAAGTTGGTTACGTCAAATATTCTCCGTGTTCAGATACATAGACATACTAATTTTCATGAGACGGCTGGACGGTACAAAATTTGATGAGCTACAACCTCACCGTTGCGTTAACGTGTTATAATAATACGTATGTAGAAATAAACAAACATGGTGTGTCATTTTAACACACGATAGAAGTGAATCTTTTGTGTTACAGCGAAACATTCTGATTAAAAAAAAGTGAGTCGTCACGGGACGCCTGGCAGATGTGAAACATCAAAATTGTTCGAATCGAACGAATCTCAAATTACACTATAGGTATGCGAGCTCAGTGTGGCAGGAGAGATTATGCACAGTCGCTTGCGCATGGCATCGCGTCGCCACGTCTCACATATATAGATGTTTTACATCAAAAATACAACAAAATGTCAACGTCACGCGGTGTTCCCGGGTGGTCACCCAATCCAATCCAAATACTGACCACACCCACGTTGCTTAACTTCGGTTATCAGAAGAGAACCGGCGTTTTACACACTCTACCGGACACAGTGTTAACCTCCACCACTTATCATCACACAAAAAGGTTGCTGATCGGAATTATAAAGACCTTCTATACGAAATTTAACTTCAAAGATCTTTTCCATGGGAAATCACTTGTGTGTTCTAATTTTCATGATGATCGATCAAATGATCCACTCATTTTAATATATAAAGATAAAATAAAAGAAGTCACAGCATTCTTCAAAATAAAAGTTTATAGAACAAGGACCTCTAACAAACTCAACTTACTACTCTTGTATAAAAACGCAAACATCAGCATTTCCGTCGACTCGTCACTGTTCTTACTGGGAATTCGATAAATGTTTCCAGTGACAGACACTTTTTACGGTCTCGTGAATGTAATGGGTATTCTGAGGTTTTACGGTAAAAGGACAAAGAATCAATTTAATATTCTTTGTGTGATCCAGTGAATTGTGAGTGTTATTAGCAACGCAAGTAGTTAAATTAAAAGCACGTTCATATATATTACTTGGTTAAAAATCTCCTATTATAAGTGAAAGGCTTTTCCCGAGGCAAGTTAAGATAGAGGTAGATTTAGCACCACACCAATCCACTTAACGATCTTAGCATCAAACTTACTACATCTTATTATTCCTACCTAATTGTAAAGAATAGTCTTCTTCTTCTTACCCTTATCCTATCGAAGTATGGTCGGTACACATGTGTTCCGTTTCCACTGTCCACTGTCAGATGTCAACCCAGTAGTCACACCATTTACACAGGTATAATTCAATCCATCCATACCTTTTTCGGTCTTCCTTTATTCCTATATTCGTCCACTTTCATATTTACAACTGTTCTAATTACATGACTTTCATCTCTTTTCATACTGTACTATGTTGTAACATATAACTTCTCAACTTCTCTATTACTGGTTCTATTGTCGAACTTTCTCTGGCATACTCATTTTTAATCTTATTTTCACACTTAACTTTCGCTTTTCTACCGCATGTAATATTTTATCATCCCTCTCCAACACTCGGATCTATGTAACTCAATTGTAAAAGATAATATACGCTTCAAATCGTGCAATGGGACAAATTCAAACATTATAAACCTTATAATCAACCCTTTTATAATGCTAAGAAAAGAAAACGGTTGCCATAGTACAAATAGGTGAACGCCGAAATGAAATAACAAAACTCGTTTAAAATTTGTACGTTAAAAGTTAAAGTAAATCAATAAAAAGTTTAATTCTCTCTTATATTTGTAGCAGTGTTTAACTCATGCCACCAGTTTCGATCGAAGCTATATTCCTGTACCGAGAGGAATTCGATTAAAACACAACCAGCCCAACTTTTAAAACGTTTCCGAAATCCACACCCACGGGCACATACGTTGTTAATGTAACGGAAAATCAACGACCGTACGATAAAAGAGCTGCCCAGTTTCACACCCTTTTATATTGATACTACGCTTTATTGTATTTCTGGACCTTTTTACTGTTTTCAAACGAGTTATTCACGTTGCGATGGATTATATTTACAAATCGTTTTATAGCTTTTATTACTTAGTATATTTCTTATTATTAGGTACTCTTGTTTAGTTACTGGTAGCTATTTTTTTTGTATTATTATTGAAGCAACTCTGGAACGTATTTTGTTTGATCTGAACACAATTGATTCTATATTTTGCTTAATCAATCCTTTTAGTAAATTTTTAATTAATCCAAATAATCCAAACCCATATTCCAAAATCTTCTTTTATCTCGGAATTTCTCGGTACCTATTCTCAATAGTTGTCCACTTTCTTTTTTACAATAATTTATCATTAGCTCTATAGTTTATAGTTCTCATTTGATACATCTAAGCTACGTCAATTTCATTTTACGCTTATAAATATCGAACAGTTTTGGTCGCGTTTTCAGTTTTCAGAGAAGTTACATTTGAATAATCAATCACTTTGGATTGGATATTTGTTTAGTTCTATTTTTGTTTTTACTGCAATTAGACTATGTATGTATTAAATTGTTGTAAAATAATGGAATAAACGAAAAGACCCTTAATTGCGATATATCCTATGTGACTGAGTATTATCCTTGTCATTAGTAATTTTACATTTCATATGAAATGTTTATTTGAAAATGATTTCATAATCCTTGAGTCAAAATGAACTTATAGAAAAAGTTGAATGTCTACGTCAACAAAAGTTATAAGGAAAGATTTCTTTTAAAATAATTAAGCTCTTTAAACTGCTACTAAGAATCACGACAAACCATTACACTTCGCTGGTTTTGCGGATTCCAGATAAAATCCGGTTTTAAAAGAAAAGATTCTTTTGTTTTAGAACTCTTTTTTCTTGTAGTAAAATAATAAGATTTCATGTTTATTATAAGCTTGACTGAAATATAAATTAATCCAACATTTACAAACACTTGTCTATACTAATATTATAACGCTGAAGAGTTTGTTTGTTTGTTTGGTTGAACGCGCTAATCTCAAGAACTACCGCTTCGATTTGAAAGTTTCTTTTAGTGTTAGATAGCTCATTTATCGAGGATGGATATAGGCTATATCATCACGTTAAAACCAATAGGAGCTGAGCACTGATGAAGAATGTCTCAAAATCGGGCTATTTTGGAAGCTTCCGCTGCGTGTTAATGTCAGTATTATATGCGTTGCCATGGTAACGCGATAATATTCTATCGAAAATATTTTCATGGTTTATTTTGTGTTCCTATTCAAAAAGTTTATTCTACGCTTCTAGTTTCTATTCTATTCTAGTTTTGTTTACTATTTTTAATTATACGTGTTACGTTTATATCGCAAATATTTCTAAGGTTTATTTTGTGTTGCTATTCAAATACTTTGGTAGTAATAATATTCGTCAAATAAGACAGTCGAATACTGCCAATTCTGAAGTTGTCAATATAGGTAGTTTTCTTCTATGTCCAAGTTAATGTAAAGGTATAAGCACCAAATCCTCTATATAATATTTCATAAATTTTTATTTTTATTTTCAATACCACAGAATTCATGCTCCGTGGTATTATTTTTCAGTCATTTCACTTATGCACAATAAACGAACCAAATTACATAAAACGTCACCAATTTAACACAATATAGAGACAAGTAACACAAGATTATGAATAAAATATAAAATCCACTACATGACAGACTGAAATCCCGCCAAAAACTTTATTCTACGTTACTTTTGTTCCCAATTTTTGATTTGTGATATATTACGTATTATAAAAATAAAGTGTGTGTTTATAATATTAAAATAAATACTTTTTGGTGAATACATACATATATTTATGGTGCTACAAATATCAACATTTTTTTTAATGCTGTCGATATGTCTGTTTGTTTATTTGTTCCGGGTAATCTCCGAAACGGCTGGACCTATTTAAACAGTTTTTTTTAGAAATGACTACGCTATTAATCTAGCAAGTTCTTAATAGCTTCACCGAACTACAAGTAATATTTGAACAGGAATTTTACGGGCAAATAAGTAACTAATTAGCAGTTTTATTTTAAGCTAGCGGGTTCAGCAGACGTTGCCCGCCCTGATAATAAGACAGACTATATCTAAACCTTGCCCAAGAATCATTTTATATATTAGTGAAAACGACATGAAGATGCATTCTGTAATTTTTGATCTTATCGCGAACAGACATATAGATAGACGTGGAACAGGACTTTGTTTTACACTATGTAGTGATGAACTGTTATCCGTGCATTCGTCTGTGTGAAATTAATCAAAATACGTTGTTCACTGTAAACATGCGCGTGTGACGTGCGCTGTACTGGACTCAAAGAATAAATATAATTGAAAGTCATATGTGTACATGTGATTTAAATTATAGCAAGGTATAATAATAACTGAATTATATCGACACTATGGACATATTATATCTATATAATAAAAGATTTAACACATATTGTTTAGCTTAATTTTTCCATTACTTTCTTATATAGTGTAAGTGAGCACTCAGGGTGATATATAGCAGTTTCAAGTTCCAGTTATGTGGCTGATGATAAATCCTATCCCATTCGATACACTATTAGTATTCAAATATATAATGTACACGTTACCTGTTACAGTGGATGATGTGCATGTGATACTTACAAATATTTTTGAAAGAGTATTATTGTATTTTACACTAGATGTGTGATCACAATTTTAAATTTATTTTAATATATTAAAAAAACGCGTGCGAAGCCGCGGGTAACAGCTAGTTTTAAAATATAACCATTTGGTTTCATAAATAACGTGTCAAAAAGCTAAGTTTATAAGGATAAATACTCAAAGGAAATCCTACTTTTGATATGAAACTATTGAACCTTTTTATTATATTAATATTAAACTTTCGATTTACTGAAAAGACTCATACTTTAAACCACCAAGTCTCAAGGAAAATTATTTAGTTATACAAATATCCGAACATAAAGAGTTCACAGTGACAGATATCTAAATAATATCCCTCCTGAACATCATTATAATAAACTCAAAATATCGGTTGACCGCTACATTTAAATTGAAACAAACTTATGCTAGTTAGGAAAGCTTGTTAACTTTAACGAACCATTGTTGGCGATGACAATAGCAGCTCTTATGAGGAAATAGGAATAATTTAATGTCTTGTTAGATGCCTTTCACACTCTAGATTGGAAAGAGGTCATTTATCAATTTACGGTCGACTTGTATGCTAGATTAGCTCGCGCTCTTTCATTTTCAACTATACTATCATGAGATGTTAAAGAATAATTTTTGAAGAATAGATTTTGTCTTTAAACAAAACTCATAGGTTAGCATTGTTAAAAAGTTTTGAATTACTTATTCAATTCTAATTGAATTCAAGAACATTATAACCAGCTATGAGTTCGACTTTAAAATTGTTAATTCCTGATTGAAATGACGATGAGAACGACTCTCAATTTTTTTCTCGTTTCTCTACTTGTCTCACTATTTATTGCTCAGTTATCAGTTATCTATTGCAGTAATTTTAACGATTTAATAATATCTTTGTACAACTGAATATTTTGAAATTGACATCAAAGTTGTTAAACTATATATAACGCCGGGGTTATATATAGCAAGTTCAAACCTGTCACAACGTTGTACAAAGGAATATGTTTTAAACATTAAATTCACGTACCTAGAGAAAAAATAAATAAAATGGATAGATAATAATTATCATCATCATCCGCTTGTAAGAATCCCACTGCAAGACTATAGGCTCTTCCTGAAGAGAAGGTATGGGTATAATTATCACACCAGCCTACGACGTATTAGGGATTTTAAACATAGAAATCGACAGTTCTGCTTACACAGATTAAGTAGTACTTCAAGAACATCTCTCAGGTCCAGGTTTCCTTACAATGTTTTCCTTTACCTTCGGCCGATAGTGTTAGTGTTGATAGTGTAATTAAAAAGATATACAATTAAAAAGATTAAAAATTCTATTTGATTCTGATTAATAAATAATGGAATTTGTGAAGTGTTTGAAAATAAAGCTCATATTTCCATGGTTTTAATTTAGGCATTTAGCCGAGAGTAAAGTCGTAAATTACCGCCTTCATCATTACAGGTAGAGATTCCCTCAGTGGAATGAATTAAGCGGCAATTAATCAATTAGACTGATAGCTTTGAAGGATCTATTGCCAGTGATCTTTCCTAAATTATGAGTATAAAATAAATTAAGCTCGTTTATTAATAAGTTATAAATAAAATTAAGTTTTAATGTGCCACGATACAATAATGCGTATCGATTACCGCAAACTTAACATTACCAATATTCTTGTGGATTAGGAATGTTATTTTTATTTATTTAACACGAATTTTACTAAGCAGTGCCCAAAATCTTAAACCTATTTGAACGCATATTTAAAATACTTTACTACAAAAGCGTGTCTAACCGGGCGCTTGCTAAACTTAAGTTTTTTATCCACGTCAAAGTGTGTAAGGTAAAATGACAGCATAACGTCAGATTACCTACTAAATTGTCAAATACATTGTCAAATGTCAATAGTGTCATATTGTAGTAACTATGATTTACTTGTGTTTCTCTAAAATTGTGTACTTTATTTATTTCTTCCAATCTTATTATTATTATTTATTTATTCGCAACAAAGCTCCACAAAAACAAATTATAGACTAATACATAAATTAGTAGTAAATTTAAAAATAAAAATAAAATTAGGTAACTATATTAATATGTGTTTTTATACAAATGAATATGAGATAGGATGCAAAGATGAATATCACACTATTATATAACAACAGATGACCAGAGCTTCATGAAAGGACTGTCGTACATGTCTACCATTGTTCTCATTATATTATTGGGACTATCTTGAAGTCTACTCAGTCTAATTATATCCGGGAAATTCATAATTAATAAGGAAACGTCCTTTCGGTAAATAGAAATAAAATAAATCACAACAATAAAATAAGATCTGTCAACTTAGACAAGTGTTAGATAATATTTAAATTTGAATTATATCCATCTGTAAACAAAGGTAAGATACTCTGTTATGATCAAACTGATTAAAAGTACGAGTTCAATGCGTGTTTAACTTTTTTGTAATAACACGGAGTAAGTTTTTAAAACCGTTAAATAACAGTGATAAAAACCTTTAATTTGACTACTACACCATAATATGAAACTAGCTTTAATTTCTTTAAACCTTAAACCTTGTTACGTCAAGATAAAAAACCTGTCGCTAGTTATCTAAGTATAAATAGGACAAGATAAAAAAGTTCAGCACCTCTTTCTCCTCCCTTTGTTAACTGATTTTACTTGCCCATTTTTTGTTTAGGACTTGTGGTAATGATGTTCAATCTAGGAATATATAAAAAAATGACAATTGTATTAGTAAAGCTTTGGTAGGCGATGGACGTTTAAGAGGGTCGTTTGAAATTGAACAAAAATACCCCGTTATTTCCGTTTACCTTTTACAATGACTGTAAAAAAGGCTGCGTGTCGTGTAATTTACTGTATCCGTTTGTAAATGTAGTAAGTATAGATACTACATGTAGGTACCATGGTAACGTCTCCCAAACATTCCGCAACTAGGTCAGCGCCCGGTAGATATTTCACAAATACCGTTCGTCTCACTGAAATAGATTAAGAGCTTCATCAGATACTGTCTGGAAGCCTGATAGAGTTTTTATATTACATTAATAGTTAGTCCCTTAATATTATACATTAAACATGCACAAATATAATAAAAATTGTGCTGTATAAAAATAGATTCTTTACCCGATCCAGTTTCTTGCCGGTTCTTTTCGATGTCTGTGTTGTTTTCCGAACCGGCGCGGTGGTAGTTTCAACATTCATAAGTGCATTAGGACCTAAACTGAATAAAGTATTTTTGATTGTTTTGAATAAAGTTTTTTTTTCTTGAATTGACTACGCTATTGACCCAAAAAGGTCTTAACAGCTTCACCAGACTACTAAGGCGAGCGCTTAGGGCACTCAGCCAATTATATTTGACATCTAACTTAAGGGTGCACGGCACACCTCGGCTTGAGCTGTACCCTGGTATGTGCAATTCGCGAACTATCTGAGCCAACCTAAGCAAACTATCATACATATATGAGTTGTTGGAACATATATGTGTACCAAGCATACATACCTCAACAACTCCTATGTATATTTCGTATCAGATAATTTTCTAAATTATTTCAGTTCGATAAGGGAAAAAAACAAAACTCTTCCACTTTCATGTGAAAGCTTGTATGCGTACATGTGCGTGGGGGTGATATGTGTAATGTTGTTGCAGTGATGTCAGATATTGTGTCACTGTATCGCGTGAGCAGCGCACTCAAGGGCTCCACGCCGAAGGAACGGACCTAGGCTTGAGCCGCTGCCGAGGAAGACCTCATCTGGTGTGCGGAAGCGAAATTTACCCCTAGACGTTTTGAATAACGTATTTACGGACAAAACAATGGTACGAAAAGTACATGCTATCTTTATAGCAATGACGTCATCTTGATGTGTCTAACTCCATCTTTATCACCAACATTAAATCAGAACTAATAGAATATCTATTAATAAATAATATGAAATAAGTGTTTGTTTTTCTAAACTACACACACACACACCACTGCTAAGTCACTGTTGTAGGTTGCAGGTGGCAGAGCCTCGCTAAAGCTATTACTGGTTTCATCATGAATGGGTCGGCTCGCCCGGGGCACTACCACGTGACTCACAGAAAATCGACGTAAAGTAACAATGCTTGCATTGTTGTATTTCGTTCGGTCAGTGAGAGCGCCGGAGGACCACCTTCCCACACCTCCCCCCTACCCCCTTCCATTCTTCTCCAGCCTACCCCCTACCTTCCAAAGTGTCTATGGCCGGTGGTGATCATTTAACACTAGGTGACCCGCATGATCGTTTGCCTCCTACGGCACAAAAATAGGATATAAAACTTAACACCAATGAAATATAACTTACCGTAATCCAATGGCGAGTTATGATAAAATGGACAATGTATCACTTGAGTGTCCAAACCTTTATCAACGAACATCTAATTTTGGAAATTATCGATCTAAGATATACTAACATCGTTTTTTATACATACAGATTATGATTCGTCGATGAATATTAAAATAACAAATATTATTGTAAAATTAGCTTCAGTTATATTATACAAAAACAATTGTGATTATTACTATCGATGAAAACAGATTGAGTCAATCAAATTCATAGTATTTCAATTTGATTGCAAATAAGCAAACAGGGTTTAACAGTGCACCGTCGATAACTGAGTCAATAAAATGGAAACTAACTCAAATACTGCAAAATACAAAAGCAAATTAATATCGAAATAGTAGGCAACTCTCATTTCGAATTATAATCACATAATTACAGAACCATTTGTTTATCACGTGTGTTAAATGTTTTTCCTTTTTTTTTTTTGTAAATAATTTCAGACGAGTATTCCATCCCGCGAACACTCCGACTGTAGAATGAGCTCTAAGGGTTTTCCAGTATCACTTTAAGGAGGATAGTCTTTCCAAAAGTCGGTAACGTGCGCATGTTCGCTTCAGTTATTGTAAGCATCCCTAAATTGAGATGACTGTTTTCAACTCCGTTATAAAAAATCACTTAACACATTCAGTGCCACGTGTACCATTGGTGGTACACGTAAAGCTGGATTTTTAGGCCGCGGGCACGTGTTTGGTCAACCAATATTATAAATGTAAAAATGTGACTTCGTTACGTTTCCTTGCCTAAGTTACTTAAACAATTATCGTTAAATTTAGCATACACGTTACCAGAGGTATTAAAAAATACATGGATACTTTTCACCAACAGAAAAGTACAGTTCCTTAGGGATAAGTCAAACCTAAATTACTAAATTGAAAACGAAAGAAGCCGCTTCGTACTTCGACCTTGTGGGATCGACTCCCAGTAGCGGTGTTTCCCATCCGTTACGACTTACTAACCTTCAAGAAACAAGCATACACTTTAAAAGGCCGGCAACGCACTTGCGACTCCTCTGGTGTTCCTAGTGTCTATGGACGGCGATGATCACTTCACATCAGGTGACCCAACTCCTACGATATATAAAAAAGCCGAGGACAAAAATATAATATGGTAGTTATTAATTGTGAATTTTATGTTCTAATCAAATATTGAAAGTTACGATTCACGGTGAATTAGTAACTCTCCAAGAAATACAACTGGATAAAATCTTTGAGCCAATTTTGTTCTATTAGGTGGAAACGTCGGGCGGATGTCTTGCAGACTGTTATCCAATTCCACTTGCTCGGCTACCGCGTGCTCGATTCTGTCAACAAAATCTAAACATAATGGCTCCGCTCATTCTTGTGACCCATTTTCTACATTATGCGAAATGGAATTATTGAACTTCAACAATCACAAAACCTTTATAAAAGTTGAGATAATAATCTTCGTTAATATTTGATGTGGCCATTAGCGGAATTTATCTGAATATTTTAACTTCTTAAATAATATATGAGAGGATCTAAATTGTAATGATTTATCGTTCATTCTCTGTAATATAACTTCTTGTTTTCAATAACGTTGATAATTTTGCAACTGTCTTTCTACAAATCTAAATTCTTATCAAAATAAAATCCTCAGGCGATTATAAATATATGATCTAAATTGATGTTAACTATTGTGATAATAAAATGTATCTAGCTATTTTTCATATACACATCATATTTCTCGTTTACCAAGAAAATCTTAGGCCTTAAAACAATTTCTTTATTTGGTAGCTAGTTATCACTGCTAAAGATTAATATTGCGAATATCGATTAGATTACTAATTAGTATCTAAAATTAAGGTTTTCTAATAACTTCCAATTCTCAGAAAATGACAGTCCTTTTGATACAAGTTTTCAAGGAGTTTCTCTTCCATGTTCGATAATATTATCTCTAATCCAATTCCTTAGAAAATATTTGTAGTATCTATCGCACTATTTAGGGTCAAATAAAGCAAATTCATAATTGAAAAATTAAACCCCAACATCATAACAAAGATACCGCCAAAAATCATCCGTCTTAATCATTTTAAAATTTTGCTACTATGGACCTAAAACAGAATATTAACCGAATTGAAAACAAGACAATTGGTCGTATCTAAAGATTTAAGCGATTATGTCTCAATGATTGGCGCAGACGGACTAAACGTCAATCAAGGTATGTTTGAATTCTTGTAATTGAAAAGCTACTATTTAGCAGAAGCTAAGCCTATTTTGCTAGCTATCACCTGAGCTATACTTGAGAGTCACTCCTCTCTAGGTTAACACGTTTATCATCCTACAAGAGATCGTCTATTAATATTAGGTAAGATTGTGGTTAAACACAAGGTCTAAAACAAAAGGAAATACAACGTACGGAAAACCAAATACCTTTGACGTTAAGTAAATATGTTAAATTATTCACATATTATAAGAACCTACTAATTATATAATTATAAAATAAATTATAAATACGAATTTAATATTAGAAGTAGTCATTTCAGTACGATTAGTCACATAACAATTCTAATAATACCGTTTAAAAATCTAAGAAGTTATATAATGTTTATGTATTTGTATCTTACAGGTGGCCGTAACGTTATGGATGGAATGACATTCACCACAAACTGACGATGGAAACAAAAGCTTCCTATTTGGATGTGAGCCAAAATACCGAAACGTTATGCGAATATTAATACGAGGGATTTTAAAAAGATTTTAATGCCACAAGTAATGTTTTATAATATCCGTACTTTAGCTTATTTATATATGTATCTAGTGTAAATGATAATAAACTTGTTCATCTCATGGCCAAAAATAACAAGGTTGACGTAAGATTTTCTAACAAAGTAATAAAAATATTTATTTATAATTCATACTAAGTTATTTATTCTTTAAACAAAAACTAAATATTAAGAGCACCTACATGCATAAATATTCATTAATTTTAATTATTTCTGATTCTATTAACAAAAAATAGCTATTTAGTAATTAAATGACTTGTTTTTAATACAATTAGTTATAATATATTCACGTAAATTCCTAATTATCTAAAGGTTACATCTTCGTTTTAAATTGTTTAGCTATTTTGTAGGAAACTGTTTCAATTTAATTATGTTACGTTTAAATAAGTCTAAAGAAACGAATATATGTAACATTTCCCAGAAAATAGTAATTAATTAATAATTAACAACTGTAGCATTACACAAATGTAACTCAACATACTTCTATTTTATCTTTATTTTTGGCATCCAATCTTACAGATTATTACTGCCATTGTCATGTAGTTAACAATATCACAAGCGTGGTGTGATTATTTCAATTTTCCAAAAAGATGGTAGCTCCCATATTAGAACCTTCCAGGGAGTTTTTGTGGCATCTCAGAATTACATACACATGTTATTATTTTCTATTCACTTGTGCACAATAAACTAATATATTATGTAAAACACCACCACAAAATATACAGACAAATAGCACAAGATTATGAATAAAATATAAAATCCATTACATGACAGACTAAAATCCCGCCAAAAACTCCAACTCAAGATATTGGATGGCAAAATGTAGTACCTAATATGCACGTAAACGAAAAAGGTAGACTGCGAAAAATATTTAGCTAACTTAAACATACTTACATTTGCATTTTGCATGTCTGCAGCTACATATATAAGGGCTTGACCCAAATTTTTGTCTGAATTATGGTGAGTAGTTTCTGCCTTGAGAGAGAGCAACACGATCATTGACAAGAGAAAAAGTCGATTACAGTTTCAATCGAAAAATAATAAATTAATTTAAATGAAAAAAATAATGATGGAAAGTTTTTTTTAATAAATTTCTTGAAAGTGTCAATTAAAAGAATATCTCATAAAGTTTTTTTTTCGAACTGACTACGCTATTGATCTAGCAAGGCTTTAACAGCTTCACCGGACTACCAAGGCGAGCGCTTGCGGCACTCAGCCGATTTTATTTGGGCAATAAGCTCAAGAGCGCACGGCACACCTCGGCATGGGTTGTTGCCTGACACATGCAATTCACGACCTATCTGAGCTAACCTAAGCTAAGCTACGTATTCATACTTATATGAGTTATTGAAACATGTATGTGTACCAAGCATACATACCTCCACAAATCCTACATGTATTTTGTGTCGGATAACTTTTTTAAACTATTTCAGTTCGATAATGGAAAATAAAACCCTTCCACTGTCATGTGTAGGCATGTGTGCATACACGTGCGTGGAGGTGATATGTGTAATGTTGTCGCAGTGATGTGATGTTTTGTGTCACTGTATCGCGCGAGCAGCGTACTCAAGGGCTCCACGCCGAGGGAACTGACCTAGGCTTGAGCCACTGCCGAAGGAGGCCTAGTCTGGTGTACGGGAGAGAAATCTACCCCCAGACCGCAGCGGCGTGATCTGTGGTTACGCGGGCGTGGGATCCCATACAGACAATCCAGCACTACCTTAATAACGCCTAAAGCCTCTAAAGAGTTACGTCATTTTATATCACTATTTTTCCGAGATTTATATATAGATAGATAGAAACCATCGTCAATTAAGAAATAAAAATAAATACCGCAAATTCGCAAACAAGCTTGTTCTCTCTTCGTATGATACTCCGCCTTTCAAAGAAGATTTAAAGGTGCCTGTTAAAAGGCGACGATTCTATGCGATCACATTTATATTTTAACCTAAGCACGCTTGTTGTACGAGCATTCTAACGAGAGAAATTTAAAAGGCTATTAATTATTTGAAGAACTCAAAAATATAAGTGATAAATCTGATAAAAAATTTCCGTGGATTTTTGTTTACGTTCTATTCCTCAAGTTACTGAGTTGTGATAAAAGTAATTGGAATCAATTTAAGGTTTTTTTTTTCAGATATGAATATTCCTTACTCTTTTACACAAAAACTTCTGAAAGGATTTCAATACATATATATCATAATAACTCGTAGGGTGTGCAAATTTGTTGTTGAAACTGCCTAAAATCTATACTAGTCTATACTAATATTATAAAGAGGTAAAGTTTGTGAGCTTGTGACGTTGTAGAGGGTAATCTCAGGAACTACAGGTCCGATTTGAAAAAAATCTTTCAGTGTTATATAGCTCATTTATCGAGGAAGGTTGTAGGGAATATATCATCACGCTAAGACCAATAGGAGCGGAGCAGCAATGAAGAATGTTCCAAAATCGTTTTTTTTTCCTGTTGACAGCTTCCACTACGTGTTAGCGTTAGCTCAAAGTAACTATTCCACGCATTACGAAGTCGCGGGCAGAAGCTAGTAATTTATAAAGATACATACGTGAATGAACTTGCAAGTGGAGGCTAGCTATAAACATCGATACAATCTAAAGAATTAAATCAACTGGAAGTAGATACGCATCGAAGCCGACACTTTACATATAAATCTTGCGAAAAGCCTTACAGCCTATGAGATACACGTGAGTAGCAAAACGTACTATAATACGTACTGATGAAATCAAAAACATTTAATTAAGGCACGACCGCTCTCAAATTTGGCTTTTTAAATAAGCATTCTAGTAAATATATTTCAAAGTAAGAAAATAGCGATTTTAAAATGACGTCATAACTTTATTTGACAAACATCGAAGCACCAACCCAACTGAGTGTAATGTCAATCAGCCCACCGCAAACTTAATTATGTGCCGTGCGTGATATTTAGATGGCAAAATTGGTTTTGAAATATCATTAAACTCTTACCCGTGTTATCGTTCATAATTCAATATCCTCTTGAGGAAATAAATATCTTTACTGAAAAAGTAATTATTATAATTTTCTTATGCTTCACTTTCAGAGTCTTTATTGCTTTATCTAGTTCCAATTCGGATTATTCTGTAATCGGAAATTTTCATTACAACTTTTTGTTGATTTCTCTTTGAACATTCAAAATATTGACATAATGCCTATAGTTTTTTCATTTCATTTGTGAAAGCCAAAACTATCTTAAAATAATTTAGTTATTTATACATACTTATTATGCCTATGAAGACATAGTATAAAAGAAAGTTCCCTACTGCTTCTGTATGTTTGTCTGTTCGCGATAAACTCAAAAACTACTAACTTTTCATGGGGTTTTCACCAGTGGATAAAGTGATTCATGGGAAAGGTTTTGGTATATTTCCCAAAGGGTTTTTTAATATTCAGAACGGGACAACGTCTGCCAGACCCGCCAGTATATAATAAAATTAATTTAAAACTAGGTTCATGACACAACAGCGAAACATAAGTACGCATCATCCCATTTTTATGTGCCGAAAATAAGCAAACAAAAATCTATTCCATCTAAAATATAACACAATATGTTTCATTTTAATATTAGTCACTAATGAATGACTAGCCTTGGACACGCCTCAAGTTATTCGGGAACTAGAAATACATGAATATGTGTAATTTGACTATTTAACATTAAATGGGCTGTATATCCGTTTGTCCTTTTTATAAATAAGAATACTTTTTATGATAAACTTTAGTTTACGTAATATAGACGAAATTTGATGTACTCTATTAAATAACGAACGAAAATTTAATTAACGGATATATGTTAAATAATCGTTTGACGCTTTACCGCACGTCCCGAGACGAAACCATATTGTGTGCAGCGTTAATAGAATTTTATCAACCAATATTGAATGGAACGATTATAAGTTATTTAAAGTGGCTGGTTTTAATTACTGTAATATTAAAAAACGGACTCATTTAAATATTTATGGAAATTAGCAGTTATTGGTTCTCTAGAAAATTTTCAGAGAATTAAATTCCAGACGTTGCTAGATGTCCTCAGTAAACAATAATTTTTTGTAAAAGCCCTCGAATACGCTCACTCAACTCAAATTTTTACTCACTAGCTTGACATACACATACGGTGGAAGGGTTTTTTTTACTCAGTTAATTTGGTTTAGCTGAGCTGGCAGATACAAAACATGTTTTTTTTTTAATGTTCAACAAGTACGCGCTTAGCCATAATCTGACCTGATGGTAAGTGACGATGAGGCCGACGATGTATCGCACTTACCCACTAGATGCCAGTTCATTCTACTCTTGAAGACTCCCAAGTTATAAGATGCCGGCAAGACAGAAGCCGGAAGAAAATTCCACACCTTAGCCGTACATATGGAAGTTCGTGAAAGACACACGTTGGGACACGTATGTGTCTCATTAATTATTATTTGTTTATCTTAGTGAGATTCACGTTGTCGCATCCATGGCAATTGTCCAAGCCGAGGTTCGGACCATTTGGCACCCTTAAGTTAGCTGAGATCCATAAGCGCTCTCCCTATTAGTTCGGCGAAGCTGTGAAGGGAACTCGAGTCAATAAAAATATTAGACAGATCGATAAAAAAACCTCTTTTAATTCTTAGAAGAATAGTTTTCAGTAATAACTCATACAATCTTACAATATGTACTTTGTGTCTCTTTCTCTCTCTCTTCCTGACTATTTTACCCACATCGTGGTGGGGACAGCCTTCCGTACATTTCTTCTCCACTTCACTCTGTCTATGACATCGTCATCAGAAACTTTGCACTCCTTCATGTTCTTTAAAATTGCACCCTTCCAATTTGTAAAACAATATGTACATTGTGTATCTAGATTATATACCAAAATACTAAAAATTTATCACCACCTCTCTGGTGCAACAATAATGATTAAGTAATTGCTTAAATGCAAGCCTTACTTTATTTTTAGTAGTTCATTTTTTTGTGTGAAGTAGGCTTTTTTCATAAGTTGGAAGATTCAATGAGAAGTTGGTACTGCTTTTATCTACATATAACTAAAAAAACCCCAGAGATCCCAGTGCGCACGTCATACAAAATATATTGTATAGAATATGATCTAATTGTTTTAATTTGGTGATACTTCTTCAATCTTATCCCATAAGATAATCGCGATATCTCTATTTAATATGATGTATTAAGAAACTAAGATTATTATAAGCTCTTTTTAAAAAGATTTCCTTTTAAATGCAAATATTCAATACTTATTTAACTATTTTGTAATAAAACCGTGAGTATGTATCGATGCGTGTTTCTTGAAGTGGAGATTTGACGCAATTATTGTTATTTATGTTTTTTCCTCTTTAGGTAAAATATGTTGTTAAGATAATAAATGTCGTAGATACAACAGCGAGTATCGACTACTTATAAATAGAATTAAAAGACCTCCATACAGTTAACTTGTTAAACGGAAAAATGTACAACGAACGCTTCTTAACCTATTATTTTGTAACCATATTATTTAATTAATTTTGCAATCGAATCTACTATGTAGGTAATGCTAATAGAAGGCGCTAGTGTATGAAACATTATTATATGTGTTAAAGTTACTGAACTATAACGTTATTCATGTGGCGTTACGTGAGACGCAAACATTGCTCACTCTATAATTCTGTTTATGAAATCAAAATTTAAACAAGCAATAGTAAAAAGCAAACGAGGATATAGTTTTCATCACAGATTAATAAAAATCGTTAATACCTAATCGATAAAAGCCATTATAGATATTTAAATACATACAGTTGATGTATAGATCTCTATCATCGCCTTGTCGAAAACATGCGGTGTGAAACATAATATATTACGTGCCATAAATCTTAATATCGACAAGCAACACAACCCGTTGGCAAAGAAGAGCTCACTGTAGACACAGGTGTCCCTATAACAACAGCTTCATATGTTAAACTAGTATAATTTATGTGTTTCTATCTTATGAAGGAGATATTTAAATATACTGTACTATCTTTATGCCCCAACGTCTAGAAGAGTTCAATGAACAAGACAGACATAAGCATCAGATTAAGTAACTCTAACTAATATTGGATACGTATGTGAATTTATTTGACAGTCTTTTAGATTTTGTCATGAAATTTTTCATACATATTGTGAGGAATATAGAAAAAAATATAGAATATCTTCGATCCTGGAAAGATGTACCAATCTCGAAAGAAAGAACAAATTTATATGAAATCGAACAAAGCCGCAAGTGAAAGCTTGTATTAAAAAGTTACAGAACTTTTGTTTGCAATTGTTGATGTACAGAAGGACAGCAACAGATAAATAATTTATTTATAACTCAGGGTAGTAGAAATTTGTATCCGAATATGTTGCGATCAGGGCTAACGATGTTGTATATTAAATACTTGTAAAAATAAATGGATATATCAGATATTGATTCCTTATTCTCAAAACGTAATCATATAGAAAATAATAACATTTTTAAATTAGATGTTATTACGAAAAAAGATCCAGTTGAGGGTAGCTTGGAATTCAGCGTAACTCTTAACGCTATTGTTTAGCTGGAATGAATCTCGGCGCAAGGAGTATCCTACACCCGTTCATAATAAATTTATAGAATATTTCTTCACATTAAATGCATATGAGTCCTACATAAGTAGAGAAACAGAAAATGTAGAACAACTTGTTGGTACAGAGAGGATAATTCAGAGAACTACTGATCGATCGTCACTCAACGTATAAGGTTCGAATTTTTGCAAATTAGTCCGAGCTTTCGGTAAAGGCAAACATGGTTATAAAACTATAGCATGGTGGTATGTCTTTCTCTAAAGACGCCTTACTAACTGCCACCTTCGAAAACCTGTCGCTATGCAACTATGTGGATGTTCCGACAGCTAAACTTGAGAGTCAGTCGCCCCTCTAGGCTTAGCCTGTTTACCATTATAAATTATAGTGGACGTTACTTTGCACTTCCGTTTCGAATTTATTGACCACTACTACGTATTACTGCCAGAAAAAGCGTTCAATCATCAGACAATTCCAAGCGAAATAGCAAAGTAACATCCACTACAATATTTAATTATGGATTTAGTAACGCAAAGTAACGCCTTCTTCAATCAAGTAACTTGGTTATTATCATTAACCACATAGTCATTTAATATCAGGTAAGATCGTGGTCATACGCTAATCCTTTTTTTATATCATAGGAGGCAAATGAACAGGCGGGTCGTCTGATCTTAAGTAATCACCACCGTCCACAGACACCAGCAACACCACGGGAGTCGTAAGTGCGTTGCCAGCCTGTGTTGGGGAAGGAGGACGGATGGACGGCTAAAGGGGGGTGCGTAGATTAAAGGGGGGTGCGTAGGTTAGCGTAGGTCGGAGGGGACCGCAGGGTGGCTCAGGCGGAGGAAGAGTAAACCTCTGTAAAAAATCAATCGTGGGACGGTGGCGGCGCGGCTTAGCCTCACCGCTGCTGGCTGAACCCAGGGGGAAGGGTCGGGGGGCCTGGACTACCATTGCACGGGTTCGGCGGGCTGGGAGGCAGTCTTGCAATCGGGTTGCCTCAGCCGGGTGCGGCGTGGGAAACGCCTGCCGCCGGGGGTGTCGCGGAGCATGCTCGCGCTGTCCCGTGACACTCCCTCAGTGCGGCGTAGGTTGTCGTGGAGTTTTAGCCGGTTAGAGTCGCCGTAAGGCCCCACCCCTGCGTGACTAGCACGTAGGTGGTAGGCGGCTCAAGTCGGGATTCCCCCCTGGAAGCTTGCCAGTCCATGAGGATTTTCTCTCCACGTTAAAAAAAAAAAAAAAAAAAGGAGGACGGATGGAAAGAAAGAGGAAAGGTGAGCATCCGGCGCTCTCACTAACCGAACGAAACGCAACAATGCAAGCTACTTCACGTCAGTGTTTCTGTGGGTCGGGTGGTACTACCCCGGGCGAGCCGACACATTCATGCCGAAACCAGTAATAGCTTCAGCGTGACTCTGCTACCTACAATACCTATAAACTATTAAAAATAAACGATTCCAAAATATATGTTACTTATTGGAAACTATGTATCTATATACCCCTTAATGACATAGATTATCTTTTAATCTTATTAATCACCAAATTATAATGAAAACGGATTCACGTTCGGTTGCTAGTAGTATGAAATATTAATAAACTAATTTGCCCATAAAATAACATCAAATAAATGCTAGCTCATTATGTGGTTAATTTATCGGTAAGCCATGGCGACCAATAACGATTATTGCTACATACAATGATTTGCGGAGAAGGGATCTCATGCTCGAGTACGTCTATTGATAACAATAGTCACCACAGGTACCTGTTTTGTTAGATTGATTGTTAGATTAATCAAACAGATATAATTTGTCTTATACAAGTTTATACCAAAGCCCTTAATAAGGTTTTATTAGACCATTATTACGTTACCACGAAGTTTCATTGTATAATTTGGTTTTTAAATTACTTTCATAGTTACTAGTTATTTTTATAATAAAATCCTAAATTAGTTATTAGTTCCTTCTGAATTAATTAACAAAGAATCATCCGAAATACATATTTAATTGTTAAAATCTCAACTAATTTCCTTTAATTAACCTTTGTGATAAACAAAAAACTAATACATATTTATATACTCGTATTACACGAAAAAAATTGTACCTTCTTAAGCATATTATACGTACGGAGGACTTTAGACCTTAGCTTGGTTAACATTCATATAGAGAAGAAGGCAGAAAGTTAAAATTTTAATACACATGTGGCTATTTGGGCAATGCCACCAAAATCAAGTGTGGAAAATACACGTTTTAAACTTAACTGCCATGTATTCGGTGTAACAACGTAGAATGATCTAAATTAACAACATATCAAATGGCAAATCACCAAAGTAGGGTAGATACTCTGCTTTTAGTCCCATAAAGATAATATTACAATAAAACATAAAATAAAATGGAACATTAATTGTTTCCGTTCATAACAAACGTCAAAAACATGCAAGCTAACCAGACTGTCAATGTGACAGTCTGTGGTCAAACAGTAATCATATTTAGAAACAACCACGGCATACTCTAACAATAAATTAAATTTTAATAAAACTAAATATTGAACTATTTTCTCGATTTAAATATTTAATATAAACTATACGAAATCCAAGAGATTATAACAGAAAGAGAAATAAAATACTAAAAGTAATTGTTACTCCAAAACCATATTTTAAAGTATTATAAAAAATAATGATTACACCTATTGAAATTATATATAATGTGTATTTAAGAGTTTTGGTGAGATCTTAGTCCGTCATGTTATCACTTTTATATATTTTTTGTTGTCTTTTGTTATTTGACTTTATATTTCGTAATATTAGTGACATTTTACGTTCGGTTATTTTGCACAAGTGTAGTAAATGGAAAATAAGACCACGGAGCATGAATTCTGAGATGCTACAAAAACTCCCGGAAAAGTTTTAAGAAGAGGGCCACCATATTGTCAGAATATTGAAATTATCATAAAACACGTTTTGTATAATACTACTAACTCAATTGCAGTAATTGTCTGGAAGTCACCAAACGTCAAATTAAAAAAAAAGTGTATTTCAGTAAATTACAAATTAAGGCATAATGTTTTTGTACACGTTCGCAGATAACGTACTATAATAGTATTTTAAAAAGTTATATGCAATGATTACAGATGATACAATTACTTAGCAAAAAATAGATAAAAGTAAAATCAAAGATAAGTTTAATTACGGTCGAATTTCGAGTACTGGACCACCACTAAATAAATTAATGTCAGATTAGTATCCCATTTGATATATCATACTGTAGAGACGTCTCTCGAGTCATAAAAATTAGTCTGAGGAGTTACTACATATAAGGAGAAGTGTAGCGTTTTAGTTAGTATTATATAGAATAAGAATTTTCCTTTTTTATTTTATCAACTTAAAACAGGTGAATAAAAAGTACAATAAATGCTAAGATAAACATTTCACCGATTTTATATAAAAAAACATTGCACGAATCACTTGGTCTAGTTTCAATAAGAAGCCGATATAAATCGAATTCGATTATATTTTTAAAGTGCTCCACATTTTCTAAATATATAGAACAAAATTCAGTATAGAAATAAACGTTTATCCGATGACAGAGAAAATTTATATGTTTATTACATTCATTCGGGTCACTGAAAATAAATGTTTAAAAATACAATTTATCTAATACATTCCTCCAGCGACTATGAACATTTGAAGATATCTAATATATAAATTACTTAATGTTAGCAATCCGTTGAACGAATTTCGTTAAATTACAAATTAGTGAAGGTCCATATTCCCTTGCGTGATTTATGTACAAGTTAGTCAAATTCGACTTTCGAAGTTACTTTAATATCGTACTGGATACATATTACTATTATATAAAAACTTGTGGTATGTTTTGCTACTTATTTTTGCAAGAGAATAATATATTCAATTACAGAATGTTAAATTACCACGGTCTAGTGCAGGTGAATCTTATACAAACACGTAACTTATTGTATAAAAGGCCATCTGTGAATCTATTAGTCACGAATGCATATGGCCGCAGCGACCAGTGGAATGGGAAACTATGTCAGTGCGAACAGTTGCATACCCGCGTCACAGATTACGTTGTTTGCCGTTTGCTAATGTTACAATACTAGGTTCAAGGGGAGCCGGCCAGATTGCCGTCTCGTTCCTTCTATATTTATAATCTCCGCGTCTATTCAGCTGTTTGCTCTCAGTGCAGAAATGTACGGAGACGCGATCGTCCAAAACAACACGCGGGCCTCCCGGACAATGTCCAGGAGGAAGACCGCCCGTGAGAGAAACAATCGGACGAATTAAAAATATTAAACAACATTATTCAATGTATTAGTGTAATATTTCGCGCAATCGACTCACGTGAACTTATGCAATTGTTTTTCGACACTTGCCAACTAGTTACAGTGATGTTCAGTTATTTTACAGTGCTTCAAAGTGACCAGTGGTTTATGATATTCTACGTGTACGGAATTTACACCTACTTTAAAGTTTATTTCAGTGGGAAAAACAAAACTGGCATTGGTGCTATTTTAAAGTGAATGTCGGATTGTTTCGACTGGCACTACGCCAGTTTGTATAGAAACAGCTGACCGTAAACAAACAAATTAGTAAACCGATGACAACAATATTTCGTTTTAAGAAAATTATCCAGGTTTTGTGTATGTTTAGAGTTAATGGTGTATTTATGCCATGGCGGGTAAAGATGACTCCAGTGATAGTGATAGCCCTATAATAGATAATAATGTAATACGAATACAACTAAGGAAATCCCGTCAAAGGAATTGGGAATTACGGACGAGAAGTTTTTCTCCCAGCGTAAGATTTCCGACGATACAACTGTTTGATTGCGAGGGCAATCTACTTGTCGAAACAAATGATGAAAATATATCAATAAAAAGCAGCGATTTCGATGATAACTGTTTAAGGCCAACGAAATCATTACACGAGAAAGATTTTCGACACTATATCAATAAAAATTCTCTCAAAAAACATAACTCAGTATCCGGAGGTAAAATATTCACCCGTATTTTCAAACCACCTGTGATAGAAAGTGATAATAAGAACGTAAACAATAGTTACATAATTCACGACAGTACAAATGTGACCAACATTCCAAGTAAACTTACTGTAAATAACGACTTCATTAATTTGCAACCAAATAGCCTTGAGACATCCCCTTTTCACTCTGAAGCAGTAAGTGAAGTGAGCAGTTACAAAAGTTCTGACAACGAAACTTGCGAAGACTTAAATCATGTACGAAAGACAAAGGAACACCTTCCCGCTAATACAAAACAGGACGAGCCATTATCTAATAGTTTTAATTATTCATCAGTCTCTTCGTTGAACGAGCTTAATCAATCAATCGATGTAAATATATCCACTAAGGAAAATGAATTAGGTCTGGCGCTACATAAATCACAATCGTTCAACGAAACCACATTGAGAGGTATTGTGAGAGTACACGATAATGACGCCTTACAGCGTTCGAATTCTAGCGTTTTATTCAAACCCCCACAAAATAAGGTATCGTTCCTGAACACTTATTTGAAAAGCTTACCCGCTCGACTGAGCCCTAAACCGAATTGGTTTACTTTACACTGCCAACGAATAATAGATCCACAATGTACACGCACGGAAGTAAAGCGAGGTGATTATTTTGAAACTACTACTGAAAATATACAGTATTCTTCCCATAAAGAGGATGTTATGTCTGATAATGAGTTTATTAATATATCAACGGATGTAGCAGCCGATTGTGAAATGAAAAAGCGTCTCAAAATGTACAGACGTGGCATATCGGAAATCGAAACAGGGCAAAGTGTATTTACTAAGAGGAGAAGACATTCAGTAAGTGGGATGATTCGGCTCGTTCATACTTCGTCCTCAGAGAGTGTGGATGAAGCTGACGTAGTACTTAACCGTTTGAAGAGGAGGATACTCAAGAATAAGTTGAGAGAGAAAAGGCGGAGTTTCGGCACCAAGTTTCAGTTCAGTAAGTAGCTCAAGGAGAATTAAATACATATTTATAAAATACTTATTATAAGCTGTTCGAATTATATAAGCAGTTTTATAACTGGTTTATATAATATTATCTACATTTCATTTAAAATGTATAAACCGCATAAACAGTTCATATTATTTTTAAAATGACGCAGCGACTCGTAATTGAAAAACGATTTTCTTAGAAAATATATTTTTACTGTAATAGTGATGACATAATTAAGAAAGAATTATTTTTCAAATACTTTTTGCATGTCAGTATCATAATATTTGTGGTAACAAATTTTTCGACTTACTTAAATGTGTGTCCATCTTGGATGTTAGTACTAAATTGTCACGGTACAATTAAAAAAAAATATTTATTTATTTTCTTAAAATTACATAACCATATTAATACGTGTTTTTATACAAATGAATACGAAATAGGATGAAAAGATGAACATCACACTATTACAATTACTATTACAACAGATATCCAATGCTTCTTGAAAGGATTGTCGTACAATTCTTTTTATTTTCTTTTTTATACCACAAAATGAAAAACATAATCGATTTTTGGACTGAAATAATGTAGGTGCGTGGAGAATAAAATTTTCAAGGTTGAACTTTAATGTAACTGTTTGACACAATACCTGAATGATATAAAGAACTACTTAACCAAAACATTAATTACAGATACTTATAACATACTTATGAAATAATTAAACAATAGGAGTTTTTGCCGGGATTTTCGTCTGTCATGTAGTGGATTTTATATTTTACTAGCTGATACCTGCGGCTTCGCACGCGTTTTTTAAATATATTAAATAAATTTAAAATTGTGATTAGATGTGTAAATTACAATAATACTCTTTCAGAAATATTTGTAGGTATGACATGCACATCATCTACTGTAACAGGGAACATGTACATTATATATGTGAATACTAATAGTGTATCGAATGGGATGGGATTTATCATTAGCTACATAGCTGAAATTTTAAACCATATAACACCCTTAGTGCTCACTTACACTATATAAGAAAGATATGAAAATATCAAGCTATACATTATCGAACAGTATGTGTTAAATCTTTTATTAAGTATATAGATATAATACGTCCATATTGTCGATATAATAAAGTTATTAATATACCTTGCCATAATTTAAATCACATATAAACATATGACTTTCAATTATGTTTATTATTGGAGTCCAGTATAACGCACGTCACACGCGCATGTTTACAGTGAACAACATATTTTTGATCAACTTCACATAGAAGAATGCACGGATAACAGTTCATCACTACATAGTGTAAAACAAAGTCCTGCTCCACGTGTGTCTATATGTCTGTCTGTTCGCGATAAAATCAAAAACTACAGAATGCATCTTCATGCCGTTTTCACCTAAACTAACAAAACTAACTTAGAATAAACTTTTTGAGGAGTTTTTGGCGGGATTTTAGTCTGTCATGTAGTGGATTTCATATTTTATTCAGAATCTTGTGTTACTTGACTCTAAAATGTGTTAAATTGTGGCGTTTTATGTAATATGGTTTGTTTATTGTGCATAAGTGAAATGAATGAAAAAAAAGCACGGGCATGAAGTCTGTGATCTCGAAAATTAAGAAGATAAAAATTTACGAAATATTATTATTCAGAAGATTTGGCGCTTATACCTTTTCATTAACTTGGACATAAAAAAAAACCGGCTAAACAATACATAATAACTACCTATCTTGACAACTTCAGAATTGGCAGTATGGATTAATTCCTTCGCCTGTCTTATTGGATGAATATTATTACTACTAAACTTTTTGAATAGCAACACAAAATAAACTTTGTAAATGTTTGCGATATAAAAGTACCACGTATAATCAAAAATTGGAAAAAAAAAATAACGCAGAATAATTTTTTTTAATAAGAACACAAAATAAACCCTGAAAATATTTGCGAGAGAATGTTACCACGTTACCATGGTTGCCATGTTACCAGTATGTGATACTGACGCTAACACGCAGCGGAAGCTCTCAAAATAGCCCGATTTTGATATATTATTAATTAGTGCTCCGCTCCTATTGGTTTTAACGTGATGATATGTAGCCTATAGCTATCCTCGATAAATTAATTATGTAACACTGAAAGAAATTTTCAAATCGGACTAGTAGTTCTTGAGATTAGCGCGTTCAACCAAACAAACAAACAAACTCTTCAGCTTCTTCTTATATATTAGTATAGATAATTAGTATATATTCATGACCTTGTATTATTTTACTTTATATTTTGTAAATTTGGCGGTGTTTTACGTAATATAGTTAGTTAATGTGCATAAATGAAGTGAATAACAATCAATACCACGGAGCATGAAATTCTGAGATGCCACAGAAACTCCCGGAAAGGTTCTAACGAGGGATCCACCATCTTGTTAGAGTATTTAAATAATCACACGACGCTTGGAATATTATTAACTACACGACAATGGCAGTAATATTCGGAAAGATTGATTGCAAAAAATAAAGATAAAAAAATAAACAATAATTAATATACCACAGAGCTAGTTAAACTACGCCAGGCAACATATATGTATACATACACAACATATAAGACTTTATTATCAACCCAAGATTGATTTATCTGTATCTTCTATACCTATAATATGAATGGAAATCTAACGTGTTTGAACTTGTAGACTTTTGTGAAAAGAAAATGTTCTAGTTGTCTTGGAATAAGTAATTAAATCCATTTCAAACATTTTTAAAAGTGTCTGTCTGTCAACTGTCTAATTAAAATGAGTTCACTCTATCAAAAGTATTGTAATTTTAATGACGACGCAACTTAAGTACGAGATAGTAGGTAAGTAAATAAATTAACTTGATACATTGAGATGACTTTTTTTACATTAGATTCGAAACGAACGGAATCGCGTTCGAAATCAAATCGAAAATCAAACAATCGAACGTTTGTTTTCAATATAATTAATAAGAGTGACTTAGGTAAATATATCATATATATTTTCAAGGTGGTAAAGCCACGCTGAAGTTATTATTGTTTTCAGTATGAATGTGTTGGCTCGTCCGGGGTAGTACCACCCTCTCACAGAAAACCGACGTGAAGTAACAGAGCTTCCGTTGTTGCGTTTCGTTCGGTCAGTGAGAGTGCCGGAGACCCATTTCCCCACCCTTTCCCTCTCCTCTCCCTTTCTCTCCATTCCCCCAAACACAGACTGGCAATGCACTTGTCACTCCTATGGGGTTGCTAGTGTCTATGGACGGCGGTGATCGCTTAACAACAGGCGATCCGCATGTTCGTTTGCCTCCTATATGACGTAAAAAAAACAAACAAACACACAAACTTTTTAGGGCTCAGCAACGCGCATGTGACACTTCTGATGTTACAAGCGTCCGTAGGCTGCGGTGACCGCTTTACACCAGGCGACCCGCATGCTTGTTTGCTACCGACGTAGTATAAAAAAAATCTAATATATAAAAATGGATTTTGTTATTTATCTTCTTATGGTATTGGTGAACTCGGACACCGTTTTACTGCTCACCATGAAAGTTACCGTACTTATTTCATGGATATCTTGTAATATGTTTTGCATTTTATTGTAGCTCGCCACTAAGTCACATTTCAGTAATAATATAGAGAGGCATGGTTTAAGAAAATAATTGATCAGGGGAGCTACACATCCGATTCTGAAAATTTTTTCACCGCCAGAACGGTAAATTTTTCCTGTGTCCTCCTATATTTAATGGATATAATTAACTTGATATTAAATTAATTATGAAGTTGTGGACCTTATTTACTAATTATACAGAGAAAAGTATAAATTAATACTAAAACATCAGACAGCTTTCACGGACACTTTTCAGGAAATGATTTTTAACGAAAATGTTTTTTTATCGGATAATCCCTACCAATATGGGTTTCTTTGTTTGGTATGCTTTGACGCCGTAACTAATTAACATTTACAAAAAAAAAAAAATTGCATACACGTTTGTAGTGGTACAAAGAAATATATCTTTCAACCAGAAGATGCTGTTTCCGAGTGTTAGGTCAAATGTACATTAACGCGAGTGAAACTGCTGGCAAAAATTAGTATGTGATAATTTGATTTCATTCAATTGCAACTATTAGAATCATATTTTCATTATGCGTTCTGTAGCTCTAGCAACTTCTAACAATTTAATTGTTTTAATTATCTGACGAACAACGTACATTTTAGACATCTGGAATTCCTTATCTAATCTAATCTATCTATCTATCTAATATCTTTAAACGAGCAATTCTTGTTTATTTTTATATTTATATATATATTCAGTATCTCGGAAACGGCATCATCTATTTCCGTAAAACTTAGTATGTAGGTAATTTCGGGGACGATAAATCGATCTAGCTAGATTCTATTTATAGAAAACTTTTTTAATTGAGTTTTCAGGCAATGAAAAGATATACCTAGAATATAAAGGTAAATTTCGCCGGAGCCGTCAAAACAAAAATAGCTCAGAATGAAATCTGTTTCTTCGGGCATCTGTGTAACCACAGTTCGAATCCGAGTGACAGCAGAAGAGAGATATATATATATATATATATATATATATATATATATATATATATTTAAAAAAACATTAATTTTAAAGGCAAACCTAACAGTTTATTTTAATTGACAAATGTTTTTTAAAGAACCGAGCTAGGCTCGGTCGCCCATGTACTATTATAGCTAATGTAGTTAGTAGAAAGAATTTTTAGAAAGTTTCCACCAATATGGATCACTAATTGTTACTTCTCCGACTTGTCATTGGGTATATATGAATTTAATAATAATACCTACCTTAATAATATCACTGTGCTTAATCAGTTATCTAAGGAATTTTTATAAGTTACTCAGTTACTAACGAATAAGCAAACATTTGATGCTGTAAAACAATTGCTAGTTTTATGATAAATCTTTAAGATAATTGACGTTATTATTTGTTTCACCTTGGCTACGTGACTTTGTCGATGTTTTTTTTCTATAAATATGATGATATGCAATTAATTTATTCATTTCTTTTTTCTCGAACTGACTACGCTATTGACCTATCAAACTACACTTTCTTTTGGATGATGTATAATCTATTCATTTTCTATACTTTTGACAACGTGTATACAAAATATAATGATGATCGGTTGAGATGTTAAAGCGTAAAAACGTAACTAACAAACTCATGTTCACGTTTACAATATTAGTTACGGCAGACTTGCTCGCGGTTTTTTTTTTCGAAATGACTACGCTATTGACCTATCAAGGTCTTAACATCTTCACCGGACTACTAAGGCGAGCGCTTAAGGCACTCCGCTGATTTTATTTTTGGCAACTAGCTCAAGGCTGCACGGTACACCTCGGCTTGGCTGTTGCCTGTTGCATGCAAAATCGCGACCTATCTTAGCTAACCTAGCTAACTATTCATATATGTATGAGTTATTGAAACGTACATGTGTACCAAGCATATACGCCTCAACAACTCCTCCATATATTTATTATCGGAAAATTTGGGGTTTTTTCAGTTCGATAAGAGAAAAAATAAACCCTTCCACTTTCATGTGCAAACGTGTACAATAATATTGTACGCGTGCACGTGTGTGGGGGTAATCATGTAGTGCTGTAATTAATTTATCCAGTTAAAGCCTACAGTATGTTTAAAGGTTTCAATAAATCATTTTAATGAAAAATGTCTATTATCAGTTCTTTGCTGAAGTTATTTTCTTTTAATCGATTCTTAATAAACAGTAAGTCCATTAATTAAAAAATGTAGCTTCTGAAATACAGTCACACTTTTTACGAAACTTTATACAATACTAGCTGTGCTTGTAACTTTGTCCGTGTAGAAGAACCTAATGTAAAGAAACAGTGAGTATTAAAACCAACTAAATGTATTAAGTCCATTTTTCTCTCGTACTCAGTCGCATCGTTAAGAAAATTACAAGTTTTGATAGAGCGAACCGATTATAAAGAAGCTGAAGACTGAGTGTTACACGAGGATATGCTTTATGATTTTATCGGTGAAGTTTTACTGTGAACATAGTATCTTAGCAATAATGTGTGTTCACACAAACAGACAGACATTATTAAATACAATCGAAATGTACGAGTATGTTATTACTTATTCCCAGATACCAGCAACAATATATAATAGTAGGGGGTAGCCACGCTGAAGCTATTACACCTCCCCTTCTCCCTTCTTCTCCAAACAGGCTGGCAACGCACTTGCGGCTCCTCTGGTGTTGCTGGTATCTATGGACGGTTGTGATCACTTTACATCAGGTGACCTGTCTGTTTGTTTGGCTCCTATGATACAAAAAAAACTCGGTTATACTATCAATTATTATTGACTCAACAAATTTATCCATAACACAAACTATCAAACGTGACGTTGAGTTTTACTGACATTTTCCATATGATTGTGTGTTCAAAAACGCAATTTGACAAGTTATCGAACCGATAACGCTATTGAAAAGATAAACTACAATTAAAGTACCTCAGAAACCGGGCATTCATAGTGAGCCTGAAAAAAATATATATTCATTATGCCTTAGTTCGCCATTAATTATTAATATTTTACTTTCTAGTTGTACAGTATAACGACTTTCTTCAGATCTTAACATATAAATACGAGCCTCTGCCCGCGACTTCGTTCGCGTGGAATAGATACTTTGGGTTAACGCTAACACACAGCGGAAGCTCCCACGAGGAAAAAAAAATCCGATTTTTAAACAACATGGTGCTCCGCTTCTTTTGGTCTTAGCGTGATTATATATAGCCTATAACCTTTGCCGATAAATTAGCTATATAACTTTAAAATAACTTTTCAAATCGGTAGAGTAGTTCCTGAAATTACCTAATACAACTTCACAAACTTTACCTCTTTATAATATTAGTATAGATTACTGTCTGTTTTTCTATCTAGATGCTAAAAATTAGTTGATATATTGTACAAATATTGTAGACGTAAGAACCGTGAAATATGACGAATAGATATAAATAAACGCTTGGACTCGCCGATGGCAAGGAAACTTATTTTTACAACAATATTTTTATTGATAAGATACTAAGCAAACAATTAATAAAGAAGTTCACAAACAAAGAAAAGAGATACGGAACTATTTATCTTTGTTTATCTATACGAATATTATAAAGAGGGAAAATTTGTGACGTGGTGACGTTGTAGGGGGTAGTCTCAGGAACTACCTGTCCGATTTGAAAAAATATTTCAGTGCTATATTGCTCATTTATCGAGAAAGGTATATATCATCTATAGGCTATATATCATCACGCTAAGACCTATAGGAACGGAGCACCAATGAAGAATGTTTAAAAATTGTTTTTTTTTTTCTTTTTGAGAGCTTCTGCTGCGTGTTAGCGTTAGCCCAAAATATCTATTCCACGGGAACGAAGCCGTGGGCATAAGCTAGTTTATATATAACCCAGTGGCCATTTATTATTCGGAATTTCGTCTTTGTTAACTAAGTGGTATTGACGGTTGTACAAATACTTTAAATGCTAGTAACATTTTAAAGTATGATGAATAAAGACTTATAAAAGGTTCACGTCGTTGATGTCAAAAATAAGAATGAATCTGAAAACAATCGAATAACTATGTTCTGTTTTAAATAATAACTAGTGGGCGCCAAGTGGTCGACATTCGACCATAGTTATTTGATTTTTTACAGTTTGAACTTTATTAAGGTTTTTTTGTCAAAGGGTATACTTCTATAATCAAAGGTTTTCATCATGGCTACTCAGTTATTTGCCATTTGCCATGATCTTTTATTATATAATCATTTAAAACAATCGATGTGTAAATGAAAATTGAAACTAATTATAAATTTGAAACGAAAATCACGTGGTAAATTTTACTGTGCTCTCAAATTTTAAGCAAACATAACTTTGCGAAAATAAAGAAATTTATCGCAACTCATGAAACAATTTTCAATCAATTTTACACGACACCATTGGTGGGTGGTATTTCTGGGAGATATTGAATTAAATGTAGACTGTTCAATATGGGAAATAGTGATATGCTCAGTATAATCGGTTGGAAAAGTAACGGATCCATAATACAATCAAATGGTGAATCCAAGACAAAGATGTTTTTAATACTACCATTAGCTTTTGAAAATAATTTTTTTTTTCTGCATGAGGTTAAATTGCAACATTGTAACTACGTCGGTCTAAGTCATGGATTACTTTTATGAACAAAATTCTTATTTTGATTATACAAAGTATTATTTGGCTCATTTTTTTATTAAATCATCATTTGAAGTGAGTTCATCATAAAAAATAATAAACATTAAAACAATGGTTATATTTTATAATATCATTGTTGAATGTAGAATGAAAAATGGTAATTGGAACGTAAGAGTCAAAAAATACATACAGTCGAGCATAGCAACCTCATTCACAACCTTTTTTGAAGTTCATAATGATTGACGGCTGTCAAAATGTCTTTTTTATTTACATGTGTGTATATGTTGTGTAAAATTCAAGTAGCAGTGTGAATAGTGCATATTTTAATTAATTTAATGTACTTCTAATGCATTTTATATAAAATAAACAGCTTTCTGGACTTCTCCGCCATATAAACTTTAACTATGCCAAATTTCAAGTTCACCCGTTCATAGAAAATAGGTTAAAAAGGGGTACAAAGATTCTGCTTCACGTATTAATATAATAATATAATAATAATAATAAACTCTTTCTAAAATTATTAACATTAGTTTGGTTTTTACATTTATACACACTCCGAGCATTAATTATATACATTTTTATACAGTTTCTTAATTATTTTTTTTTTATAGCATAGGCGGCAAACGAACAGGTGGGTCACCTGATATTACGTGATTACCACCGTCCACAGACACTCACAACACCAAGGGAGTCGCAAGTGCGTTGCCAGCCTGTGTTGGGGGGGGGGAGGAGAGAGGGAAAATGAAGAGAGGTGGTCCTCCGGCGCTCTTACTGACCGAACGAAACGTAACAATGAAAGCACTGTTACGTCAGGTTGGTTTTCTGTGTGTCGGGTAGTACTACCCCGGGAAAATCGACCCATTCATGCTGAAACCAGTAAAAGCTTAAGCGTGGCTCTACCACCTTCAAGTAATTAATGAAATACATGATGGACTGCACAAGCTCAATACAAAATGTCAATATTATATGTACACAGACGGCTATGCTACATGTTGATAGTATGCGACAAACGCAATACGTCACGAGCATGTCGAGGTCATCCTTGACGCGAAAACATCAGTTCTTCCCCTATTAAAAATCGCTAAGAAGTTTTGACTTCAGACAATAAAGAAAATCTGTTTATAAACACAGAATAAAAGCGTACTAATCTGTTTTATATTTGCCTATTTATATATAAACTAGCTCAGCCCGCGATTCCGTCCGCGTGAATCTTATGTAAGAAACAGTGACTAATAAATTCATTTGTATGAATTAAGTCCATTTACTTATTTACTTTTCACTCGTTCTTAAGTCGCGTCGTCATTATAATTACAATAACTTTTTATAGAGTGTACCGATGTTATTGAAACAAAGACTATCGTTTTTCGAGGATATGCTTTATAATTTTCTTGAGATGAGGTTTTATCGTGAACCAAGTACTTTAGCACTGATGCATGTTCATACAATTAGTCATTAGTAGTGGTAGAGCCACGTTGAAGCTATTACTGGTTTCAGTATGAATGGGTCGGCTCGTCCGGGGTATTACCACCCTTTCACAGAAAATCGACGTGAAGTAACAGTGCTTTCATTGTTGCGTTTCGTTCCGTCAGTGAGAGCGTCGGAGGCCCACTTCTCCTCACCTTCCTCTTTCCTCTTCCCTTCTGCCCCTCCCCCTCCCCAACACTGGCTGGCAACGCACTTGCAACTCCCCTGGTGTTGCTGGTGTTTATGGACGTCAGTGATCACTTAAAATCAGGTGAGCCGCCCGTCCATTTGCCTCCTATATGATATAAAAAAAACAGTCAGACATTTCTAAAAATGATTGAAATATATCTTATTATTTATTCATAGACGCAACAACTTTTTTCACGAAAAACGAAAAAGTGCAGACACGTTCCATTTACATTCTTATTGTATCTATATAGGAAGATAAGATAGTTAATAAATAAAATTTGATAGGCTTCATGACGCAACTATAGTAAGCTCGTCTACTATTGAACCGAAAAATCCCAAATTCGATCTTCACAAATACTGCCTATTGTGTGATTATCATAGACGTCAGCCTGGAGCTGTTTACTTAGCATAATACACGCTACGCTTAGTTTGAAATTAAATAACCGTGTATGAAATTGTATCCTCAATGAGGATATGACGAGAAGGATATAAAAAAAATCAAATTGAAGTGTATGCCTGCAATGATCAAAACAACAGCTTTTTATCTAATGGATTTGAAAGTATTGCGGTACTCATAACAGAAACCAATTTTTATTTGTCTGTGTATTTTGTTCTCGTTAATCTCCAAAACAGTTGAAGCGATTTTGATGGTACATTACTGGCATTCAGATGATGTTATAAACTGGGGTATTTAATTTTAGGAAAAAAAGAAAGATTCCCGCAAATATAATAACTTATAGAAGCTTTGTACCAGTACCGCCTACGTCGTACATACACGCTACGTACACTGACCTAATATTATTGCAAATTTTCATACGCACGTAGCCACGAGTGACAGATCTGTTACTGATATTGATATTTTGAACCTCTTTCAAAATGTTAAACAATTAGGTATATATATCCTGTCAACATAGATTATAACATTTTGCTTTTACCAATAGCAATTTCAAATGGATGTAATTAAAAAAGCAATTAGATTCTAGTCACATTCCATTCATGAAAGTAATGATCCATCTTCTCGGTCATTAGCTTCGTTCAAAGGCCGTTTTAATTTTGTTCGGTGTCTTTTAAAGGCTGGAGCAAATGGTTTTTAGCTCACTAACCTTACAGTCTAACCTTTAATTAATCATTAACATATAATAATAGAACAAAATTATTATTCGACTTGATCACTAAGTGAAAAACAAGTAATTCCTTAAAAAAGCAAATAAAAGTACCTACTGAATAAGTGGTACAAAACTAATACATACATATTAATAACCTGTATTTCTGATATAAATAATACATTCTTTATAGTAATAAACTTGACTAATCTAAACGATTTATCTTAAAAAAAATGTACCAACATTGCAAATGTAAAAATAGTAACAGAAGCATTGGGTAGACGTCACTAATGACTTTATTAATACGTTTTATTCAGGAATATTTTATAACAATATGTAAATAAATATTTTATTAATAACAAAATATATTGCATAGCAAATTAAAGCTAGTTAGCAAAATATCGCTATAGCGCCATCTATGAGCACTTGTCAAACACGTGTAGACTTTAAGTTACCTACTTAATTGCTAAAATATATTTTGCATAAAGCACCATCTAGCAGAAAAACTACTAACTATTTTATCATTTTCTTGTCGTGTACGTTTAAGTCAACAGCGTTAGAATGAAAAAAAATCATAAACTTTTATTACATGATTCTACATTGTGTGATATCGCTTACATTTTAATTATTCTATATAAGTCGAGTGCAGAATAAATGATAATACAAATACCGATCAATTCTGATATGTAATAAAACCTTCCTAAAAGTTTTTACAAAGGAGCGCCATCTTGTGATATCAGGTAAATCATCACAATATTTTAAAAAACTTAGCTCATTAATATTATTAAGTACTAGTGGGCGCCCAGTGGTCGACATTCGACCATAGTTAATTGATTTTTTAAACTTTGAAGTTTATTATGGTTTTTTTGTCAAATGGTATATCTTCTATACTCGAAGGTTTTGATTATGGCTACTACGTTATATGCCATTTGCCGTGACCTTCAATGATATAAACACTTTAAAAAATCTGTGTAAATGAAAGTTGAAATTTGAAACAAAAACCAGGTGGTAAAGCTTTCAAATTCTAAGTAAATATAACTTTACGAAAATAGAAGATATTCTGTAAGAAATTTATCGCAACCCATGAATGAATAAATGAATTCTTTATTGCACACATTTGGTTGTACACTGGCGACCTTAATGCCATGAGGCATTTTCTTCCATCTAAGAATGACACAATTTTCAATTAATTTTACACGACACCATGAGTGGGTGGTATTTCTGTGTGATATTGAATTAAATGTAGTCTGTTCATTATGAGTAATAGTGGTATGCCCAGTATTATCGTTTGGAAAAGTAATGGACGCACAATACATTCAAATGATGAAGCCAAAACAAAGATACTTTTAATACTACCATTAGCTTTTGAAAATAAATTCATTTTTGTTGCTATATCAGGTTGAACTGCATCATTGTAAACGTGGAGGTCTAAATCATGGATTACTTTTATGAACAAAATCCTTATTTCGGCCCATTTTTTTTTAATCATCATTTTAAGTGAGTTCGCGATAAAAAATAATAAACATTATTGACTTTGACCTTGACTTTGGGAATATTGCTTTACTTTTATGACAGCATGAAGTAAAAGCACTCCTGTCACCTAAAAATTTTGACATCCAATAAAACCAAAGAGAATAATAATTATTTCAGTGGTTCCATAAATGTACTAAAGATAAATTGTTTATCAATTAAATATTTTTGTATTATATATTATGAATTTACATATCATATACATATATATATACATATATATTATAAAATTAACGTAAAATTTGCCCAGTTTATTTCAAAGGGTATATAAGGCATGCAACGTCATTCATGTCAAAATTATTATATTATTGTAAAATTAACCTGCAATTGCCCAGTTAAATTCAAAGAGTTTGTAAGGTATGGAACGTAAGTCGTGTTATAAATATTGTAGTAATAGTTATATGTTATAATATCATTGTTGAATGTAGGATGAAAAAGGGTAATTGGAACGTAAGAGTAAAAAATACATACAGTCGAGCATAGCAACCACCTTCGCAACCTTGTTTGAAGATCGTTATTGACGTGACGGCTGTCAAAATGTCTTTTTTATTTACATGTGTGTATATGTTGTGTAAAATTCAAGCAGTAGTGTGAGTAATGCATATTTTAATTAATTTAATGTTATAATGCATCTATACTAATATTATAAAGAGGTAAAGATTGTGAGTTTGTGACGTTGTAGGGAGTAATCTCAGGAACTGAGCTAGCTAGCTGGGAACTAGTGTTCCGATTTGAAAAATTATTTCAATGTTATTAATCTCAATTATCGAGAATGGTTATAGGCTATATATCATTACGCTAAGACCAACAGGAACGGAGTACCAATGAGGAATGTTTAAAAATCGGGTTTTTTTCCTCTTGAGAGCTTCTGCTGCGTGTTAGCGTTAGCCCAACGTAACTATTCCACGCGAACGAAGTCGCGGGCAGAGGCTAGTTAATTATAATAATCGATTTAACGCATTACATAGATACTAAGAATTGTAAAATAATACCTGTCTTTCAAAGTAATTTTATTTGGACATTTTACGTGTATTTATTTATTTTATGTTAATTTTGGCAACCAATCTTCCTGTCATTGTCAAATCTATCATTGTCAAGTAGGTAATGATATTACAAGTTTCATAACGATCATTGCAAAGAACTAACAAGATGATGATCGTCTTGTTAGAACTTTCCAGGGAGTTTTTTTTGGTTAGTCAGAACCTATGCTCCGTGATATGATTTCCTATCAACTTATACACAATAACCAAACTATGTTGCGTAAAACATCTCCAATATTATAAAAATAGAGCTAACACAAAATTATGAATAAAAATTAAAATCACATCTCATTCCAAGATCCCGCCAAAATCTCAACGTGTTATGTTCCGTTGTAAAATTTAAACAAGTTAATAAATACTAAAATGTCATCCATGACCTTTGAAATACTCAGTTATTATATTTCAAAGTAAAAAGCGAACACGGTAATTGAGCGGGGATTGCTTCAAGATTGACCAGTCGGATTGAGTATATCTTTGTTCTATAATTATTTAATAAATAGTTGTTTAATAGATGAGCAATAGTCCAAAAAATAGGCAATTGCAGGCCGAACCGTAGGCGACGATTTGACTACTACAAGACAGGCAATTGCCATTTCCGCCGAGGCATGTAGTGCTTTTCTCAAAAAATGCAGGGAATTAAAAAATACTTTTTATATTTTACATTTAATTTAATTAATTTTAATAGGTACATTAGGAGCAAAGATTGTTTCAAGATTGACCAATCGGATTGAGTATATCTTTGTTCTATAGTTAAATAGTTTAATAGTTGAGCAATAGTACAAAAAAGGCCAGAAAATAGGCAATTGCAGGCCGAGCCGTAGGTGACGACTTCACTACTACGAGACAGGCAATTGCCATATCCGCCGAGGCATATAGTGCTTTTCTCAAAAAATGCAGGGAATTAAAAAATAGTTTTTATATGTTACATTTAATTTAATTAATTTTAATAGATACATTAGTCATTCTCACTAAAATACGCCAAAAATACTGTTTCCGAGAAAATGTTCTCTTTTTCCAACTCATACAATTTTCACATCACATCACATTCCTGTATTTTTTGACTTCATATTTTGCAGGTTTTATATTGCAAATCTGGCTTCTGATCTTAAATATGGTAGAGTATAATAAATCTCCATTTCATTCTTTACACCGTTGGAACTCATTTTAATTATTAGATTTATATTTATTAAGTAGTATGTTAATAACAAATCACGATGAATTTTAAGCTTTGCCGCCAATTTTCCATTTTTCATCTGTGCCGAAAGGTAAGCGCATTTATGGATATACAACCAGGTGAACGCAATTTGTACTAAGCAAAGAGACTTACTTTGGTATGCCAAGAATGATAAAAGAGATCCAATCAAAGAGTATTTAATAACTCCAGCACGCCATTTCATACAACATTGCTGGAGCGTTGTAATTTTCCAAATTCCAGCACACCGTTTCATACAACATTGCTGAAGCGTTTTAATGTTCCAAATTCAAAAAACGCTCCTGCAATGGTTTTCATTTTGCGTACTTCCTGTGTTCTTTTTTCGAAAATAACGACAATATTTCTTTGCATGTTTCAGAAAAAAATATCTTTATTCTACTTTTCTGTTTTGCCAATAGACTTTAAAGAATGAGATAGAGTGATAAAAACTATACATTTTTTCTGTAGGTCAGGAAGCATTACATCCATTGTCAAAACATTAAACACTGTAAAAAGTAGGAGAATCAATTCAAGGAGCAACCGCCACTTTTATTTCTTCGACGTATTTTCCAACACATACTTGCGCATGAGGCATTCTGACTAATTCTTATTCTAATTGACTATTATGAGTGACTATGTTTCTATTGACGTTGGTCATACATTACTATTCGCAACAATGACCACGTAACATCGAACAGCACATCTTTTTGCTAGTTTATAATAATTATATTTAAAAAAAAAACAACAAATACACTCACGGACATATTTAGAGAAACTATACAAAGAGTCAGATTTATATGAAAACAGAATGATCTGTACACTAAAAGCTTTTAAAATTAATTGAATAGAATCAATCAAATTCAATTTTCGTTCCTCGGAAAAAGTCGAAGTACAGTTTCTGAGTACACTGCTTACAATAAATCTATAGTGCCTCTGTTGTTTTTTCCCCCTCGAAATTACTACGCTATTAGCCCAACTTGGCCTTAACCGCAGCCCCCCCCCCCCCCCCCGGACTACACTTTTGTGAGCTTCGTTTAACATTCCGAAAAAACCACAGCGTTCCTCTAAATATGTCTATGAGCTTAGAATTATGAATAAAGTATCGCTCAATTGTGTATAGTAATGTAAATAAAAAATTATATTTACCACTGTTTTGACTCACATACGTTATGCTTAGATGTTATATCACTCCCACGATTACAACGAGATCTAACAACAATTCACATATTAAAATCTATCAAGCGGTTTTATTTTATTTAGCCTACTTTATCATTAACTTAAACATTGCCTTGCTCCGCGCATTTGATTAAAATAATCTACTTACATACATTTAATCTCATGGAGTTCATTCAATTCTTATTTTATTCGTTTATTTCGTATAGCAGTATGGATAAATCAAGATCTTCTAGTAAATTCTGTCAATTATTCACACAGGAAAAATAAGCAAATCAAATTGGCTGGATTATCTGGAAAATGTTATCGCGAGCTTACAAGCCTTCGTACGTAACACGTTGTTTTTTACATCGAGATCATATAAACCTTAGTAATTACTCAGCCCCATTCCCCCCTAGCGTTGTATAGGGCGAAATTCAAGAAAAAGTGGCTCGTGCAAGAAAAATATGGAATCTTGGCGCATTGCCAAAATCCGTCAGTAGTCTCTACATCTTGGCTTTTTGTCTGCACTTTACTACAATCCTGGGAGACATCTCTCTCCTCTAAATTATTTTCCGTTATGCAAATATAGAAAGATTAATAAATAAAAGTGTTTAAACAAATATCGAAGTATCTACTAGGATAAATTAATTAACACAAAAAATCTTAAGATTATTCAAAAAACAAAAGTTAACACTTTAGTTCTAACCGTTAATCAACAGGAGAAATCATTCCTTCGTCAAGCCGACTAAATACTTACTATAACACAAGGATCTAAATTCTCTTTTGAAAGTCCTCTAATGTGTTAGAATATGAAAGTGTAATATCACACACATATTTAAATAGAAAAGTACTAAGTGAACAAGAAACGACACTGTATTGATAATAATAAATCTCTAACACAAAAAGGTACCGTTATAACTTGAGAAATTTATCACCTGACTATTCGTAGTAGGATCAAGACTATGAATTCAAAAACAGGGTCAAGGTTAACCTAACACTTCAAGCTCGATGTTAAAACTTGTTAATTATTCGAACGCGCAGCGATTGTGGCAATAAAATATTTAGCTGCCGGCACAGTTGTTAAAGTAACATTTTCTTATAATGTGTTTGAACAGCTCAAAAACAGAAACACATGATTTGGTACATGCGCATTCGCGGCGCCCCGAGTCAATATCCTCTCACCCCAGCGCCGACGCGCCGCCATCACGCTCTTCCATTTTGGAGCACACTGAAATAATCACATAACTTAATTTCTGAATGTTTCAATGTCATAACAAATATGGTAATATATATTTATTTATGTATTTGCAGTCATGTATGTACATATTAGTTTTTAATTGTAATTTATCCAAATAACACTGACTAGGGCCTAGCAAATTATTTTAAGTAATCCATATGCGTATCATCAAACAAAGTTTCTTGTAAACAGAAAATATAGGTCCTCATTCTATTTTTCTTGTCACAATTTTTTATACACCATTACTACGCTTTACACGGGTAGTAACATTTTTGAACAGCGTTTTTAATGTTCACCTGGGTAGTTACAATCGTCAACTTGAGAATCAGATCTCAAGAACATTCAAGGCATGTTTGGGCTATTGGATTTGAAAACGTCTAGGCTTAGCCATTTACATCATCGACCACATCACTATTGAACATTAACATCACATGGAATAATTCTTAAACGTTAAGTCTATGAAGCATTTACTTTATGATAAATTATTTTATGTGTTGTTACTTATTGTTGTTGTTATTTTACTCGACCATTGTTATTATCATCGTAACTAACCGTGATATTTAACTTTAAGATTGGTTTCGCACAATTTTATGTTACGATGCGTGTAATAATAAACCAATAAAATAAAAATTAAAACAAATTTGACCGGTGCCCCGTGGTTTTGACCGGTGCCCCGTGGTACATCCGGAGAGTCAATCTCCATAGAGACCTAGAGATCCCTTCTATTTGGGCGTACGTAAAATCACTCACGATTAGTTATTTTGAAAAAGCCGCGAATCATCCCAGTCTGTTAGTGGTATCTGCCGCAAACTATGAACCCGTACCTAACGCTGCGCGTTATAAAAGACGTCCGCGATACATTTTTACCGACTCTCCTGAATCAATCACGTCAGCGAACGATCGGTACCAGCCTGTCCCTCGAAACAGAGCGTGTTCACGCCCACGCTCGCGTAACCACAGATCACGCCGCCGTGGTCTGGGGGTTAATTTCGCTCCCGCACACCCGATTAGGCCTCCCACAGCAGCGGCTCAAGCCTAGGTTCGATCCCTCGGTAGGGAGCCCTTGAGTGCGTTGCTTGCGCGATACGGTGTTACATAAATATACATCACCGCTACAACACTACACGATCACCCCCACACACGTGCACGCCTACACGCTTACACATGAAAGTGGAAGGGTTTACTTTTTTTCCCTTATCGAACTGAAAAACTCTCAATTTTCCGATAATAAATATATGGAGGAGTTGTTGAGGCGTGTGTGCTTGGTACACATAGACGTTTCAACAACTCATACATATATAAATAGTTAGCTAGGTTAGCTAAGATAGGTCGCGATTTTGCATGCTACAGGCAACAGCCAAGCCGAGGTGTACCGTGCACCCTTGAGCTGGTTGCCAAAATAAAGTCGGCTGAGTGTCTTAAGCGCTCGCCTTAGTAGTCTGGTGAAGCTGTTAAGACCTTGCTGGGTCAATAGCGTAGTCATTTCGAAAAAAAAAATTAAAACAAAGTCCTCTTCATTGGTAAATATTTTATTACATACCCTGTAAAAGTTAGTCGATACTTTTGCATATTTAAAAACTAAATATGTACCTTTATGATTTCAAACTAAGATGAATGAATGGTAGGGTTATACAGCCCGACTGGGTCGCAACCACCATGTATATGGCGAAAAAGCCCGTCATAGTGACTCGCTTTTGCGCGTCGCGTTTCGGGATCAGCCTGTGCATATCCAGTACCAGGTGACTCTCGTCATTATGGCTGGCATGACAGTGGCGACCGACGATGGATGATCTGTCTCGCGGTGGTCGCTACTGTTCTTGGATTGTACTATGCTTACCATCAGGCATAGTGCAGACACTTTGTCGTGCTTCAATTAAAAAAAAAATTGTATTTAGATACTGAGATATATTAAATGGTACGTGCAACAGAATATTTCAACGATAACTTATAAGTAATTACTAGATATGGTAGTTCTTCTTCATTTTCTTGTTTTGGCTCCTCAGAAGCACTTGCCAGTGTCAGTTTTCTTTGAATGGACGTTATAGTACAATAATATTACAAGCCTCGTGTCATCATTTTAAAAGTCTAACAAGATGGTGGATCCCTTGTTAGACCTTCCAGGGAGTTTTTGTGGCATCTTAGAATTTCATGCTCCGTGGTATTATTTTCCATTCACTTCACTTATGCACAAAAAACTAACGATATTACGTAAAGCACCAACAAATTTACACAATTAAGAGTCAAATAACAAAAGATTATGAATAAAATATAAAATCCACTACATGACAGACTAAGATTCCGCCAAAAACTCCGATATGGTAGTTATACAGTTATACCTTTAACGCCGCGTTTAGTTGCAAGTTCGTCCGCCAGAGTGGCAGAGATCTCAAACCAGCTGGTTGGTTTGACATCACTGGCACGCTGACTGTCCCGGCCGCTGCTGTCTGGCGACTGACGCACGCCTCGCTCACGTGTTACAATAATAAAATAATGGTATCAACCTCCGCGAATTCCAACCACAACTTTATGCAACTTGACAAACTTAATGACGATAAGTAGTCACTTGAAGATGTGTTTTGTTATCGTTTTGTTTGTGTTTGGTTTTGTTATGTATTTTGATTCCGTTGTGCCGGTCGTGTGAGAAGTAATAATTCTGTGAGTGCAAGAACCGTTTTATAGTATTTTTGTTACGTTTCAATTTATTTTTATGTTTCGATCTTCGTGCATACGAACTTATAAGGAATAAAACGAGTAAGTACCTTTATGATTACAGACCAACATTTTGAAACAAAGCACACAGGAATTCCTATCAAGTGTTACCACTACCTACTCGCGTTACGTCTGCTCTCAAATTCTTGTATATAAATACCTTGACGACAAGCTTCTTATAAATTAATTCGTCCCTTAAACATGAATCTACCCTACTACTGGGGCAATAATTATATTATAGTACGTATTCTAGTTTGTTGCAGTAACCACAATATATACCTTTATAAGAAAATAAATGTGAAAACGACCTTATGAACTTTAGCATTTAACTTTCAGTTGCTTGAAGTATTTCTGTTTTAACGATATGAAATCAACAATCTCGAGTTCTATTTCAATATCGGCTGTGGCATTACTCAAATTGTTCAGATTATCACTACATATAAATAAAATTCCTATTCCACGCCTGTCTCTCTGTCTATTCGCGATAAACTCAAAAACTACTGAACGGATTTTCATGTCGTTTTCACCCGTAGATAAAATAATTTAAGAGGAAGGTTTACGTATATAATTTGTCATGGTTTCTCATGAATCACTTTATCCACTGGTGGACACCACATGAACATCCGTTTAGTAGTTTCTAAGTTTATCGCGACCCACAGTGCGATGCGATAGAGAACTTTGTTGTATACTATATAATGATTCTGTTCAATGTATTTATAAAGCAAGGCTCGTTTTGATATATACTAAAACTGATTCCCTTCTCTTCGTCTGCGTATCTATTGTTAGTTATATTTCAAAGGCAATTAATAGGCAGCGTTTTCGAAGAAAGCTCACAGGCGGCTTGACTTTTATCGATAGTTCCAACAATCATTGTTATATTTCAACCAATTTACAAAAGATCTTAACAAAGTATATACCTAAACCTTCCTTGTGAATCACTCGTATCTATTAACCGCATGAAAATCCGCTCAGTTATTTTTTAATTTATCGCAAACAGACTGACAGACAGCCAGACGCAGCGAAGGACTCTGTGTTTTATAATGTTATGTAGTAGTTATTGTATGTATGTAGTAATGTGTCAGTATAGCTACTGTATATTACTCAAAATTGAATTGATATATTTACAAAGAAACGCTTTGTAATTATTCGTAAGTTTACACAGCCGTAGTGGGTTTTGTTGCAGTCTTGTGTGGTGTTGTATTTTACTTATAATAAATATAATAAAATTAATGCAAGTAAATGTATTTCAAGTGTGAAGGACACGAAATATAGTAAAAATAGAACTACGTAGAAAATAATAAAACAATGCTCATAACTTTTATCAAAGTACATTATAGTGGTTAACCAAACCTACACATCGTATGTTAGATGTTAGATGGAAGTCCGCGATTATATTCTCGTATAGCGAAATATGCTACAATTAAAAATGGGGTTAGCTTTTTACGTTATGACTAACAACCAGTCGCGACTTTGTTTTAATTTTCGATTTAAAACCGAATAATAATAAGATACAGCCTAACGTCACCGAATAGGGAGTCATAACAAGGTTGATAGAATAAAACCTACGTGGAAAAACAATTAGAAGTGCTAACTTTCATGATGACTCAGCCCTCGTGTTGGACTTTATTAATATCTAATATATATCAACATCCACTTTGTCTAATAAATATACTATATATATAGAATAAGCCCGTGACCTTGTCCGCGTGGATTACTTACTTTGGGCTAACACTAACACACAGCGGAAGCTCTCAAAAGGAAAAAAAACGATTTTGAAACATTCTTTATTGGTACTCCGCTCCTATTGGTTTTAGCTTAATGATATGAGCGTTCTGTCTGTACATTTAATTTATTTCAAAACGTAGTTACTGATATCTATTACAAAAGTCACGAAAAATATGACATTCTATGTTTTAGAACCATTATTTTGTGATTGAGTAGGAAAAATTGTAAAAGTCATCATTTACCATTTGAGGTTGAACTTTACTCTCGAATAACTATTAAACTAGTCGAACAAGGAAAAAAAATACCAGATCTTTTTTGAAGATCATTTAATTCCCTACAAGTACTTATATGTTTACAATTTCACTGAACGGTAATTTGTTCGAGCGCATTCTAAATAGAAACAAAAAAAGTCCCGTGCTATTTGTTTGTATGGCAAATTAAAAATTACTATGAGCCACCTCTTAATATTAATATTAAGAGCACAGACCTTAACAGAATTTCTTTTCGTCATCTTGGACTACAAATGTTTTTAGCTCTCCTTAGTGGTTAATCATATTGATATGATGTCAATATATTCTATACAAGCTTCTACCCGCGACTTCGTTCGCTTTTGTCCTCGAATTACTACGCTATTGGCCTAGTAAAGTCTTAACAGCTTCACCGGGCTAAACATCGTCCGCGTGGAATATTTACTTTGGGCTAACACTAACACGCAGTGGAAGCTCTTAAAAGAAAAAAAACGATTTTGAAACATTCCTCATTGATGCTCCTCTTCATAGATTTACATTCTTTTTTTTTATATTTATATTTATTACTGTACATATTAAATTCTTTTTAAGCATAAAAATATTGCCTGGTTATGCCTATCTTGAGAAAACCCTTAAAGAGACTTAAAAAATAATTTAATATTCCCTTTAAAATATACATTGAACGTTAACAATTAATATCATCATAATTATAATTTATCTTAGAGATATGAAAACGAAAGGGCTCTCACAATTCATATTAATTCCTTTTAAAATATACCTATGCCATATTTTATGGTAATAGTAAGTCCTAAAGGCTTAATGCGATCGTTTAGACTATCTTAAGAGGTCAAATGCGACGTCCCTCAGCGTCCTCTGACCTGCTAAATCCTCTTATATATCGCAGCCATTTACTAAGAGTCCGTTCAGTCAGGCGTGTCTTAGTAAAGGCAAAGTTGTTTAAGAGAATATGTTGTAGAGAGTATACTCATCGATTGCCCATTTTTGCCTATAATTCCTTTTTTGCCCACCACTAAAAAAATTTTAAATGCGTATTGAGGAATTTGTAATGAATTACACCATGAAATCATCACCAAACTGTTATCATCAGCATTCTATTCTTTGACTTAGGCATTCTTTGTTCTAATCCCACTTTCGTCACACGTTGCACTTCAATCCAAAATTCCCTCATTTCTGTCCAAAAGTACACCACAAGGGAAGCTTCAACGCACCGCTGCTTTTTACCAATCAGTCTAATCATGAAAGAGTCATTTATTAAGACTTTTTTTTCGAATTGACTACGCTATTAACATATCAAAGTCTTAACAGCTTCACCGGACTACGCATTAAGACTTCTAATTTTATCAATTTCGTGTAATTAGTTTTATGACAAGCGTACGTAACGTCAAATCATGCCTTTAGGTCTTTGGTAGTTTCGTACCACTGTCACCTTCACTTCGTCTTTACTTACCTTAGTAACTGGTCTTCTTCGTGGTTCATTTTTCAAGTCGAAGTTTCCACTAGGAAAGCGGATAAATCAAAAACAGACATTGCGTTCGTTAGCTGTCGTATCCTCTGCAAACATTGCATTGACATTACGAACAATTTTTGCTGTGTCAGTCTGTCGTCGGGACTCTTCGAAGATTACTCTGCATTTTGCTGCAGTTTTACTTTAAAAGCAGAATTTAAAAACAATTGATAGTCGAAAACCAAATATTTTTTAAATTAATAACGTTATAGTTTTCGCCCGAAAAAAGTTTCACTCTGAAATCTAGCACCATATACGTCTAATTTAAGTCAAACTGGCCGATGGAATGAAACGGCAGGTTCATATTTAGACTTACTTCTATTACTTGGAAATTTTAAAAGTAAAAATTGGTTCACCCATTTCGACTATTAAATTGTGTTTTACGCATCTATATTCAGAGCCCTCAAAGAGATTAACGAAGATTGTACTTGTTGTTATGTAAATATTCATATAATTAATTACAGGTAAATATTTCATGTTTATAAAATCAATATCAAGTTAATATTATTTGTAAATTAATATTATAAGCGCACACGTTATTTGTACGTTGAAAAACAAAGGAACTTAAAAGTTCATTTCAATAAGACCTCAGGAAAATACTTATCGGTATCACATCTACCCAGCGCGGACATCGAACCCGGATCTCTTAGTGGGCCATTGATGTTCGATTACAACTACGATAAACGGTTCTCGTTTTTGTAATTTCACTTATTATGAATACGGATTTTTTTTTATCTAATCGTTGGTTTGCATAAAGAAATATTAATTAAACCTCCAGATATGAATTGTTTGGATGCGTTTGTTCACCTTTTTAGTATTTATTAGTTAGGTAGGCTAGCTAACCAATAACCCAGCAGATAAAAAGAGGATTTAATTCCACGTTAATATTTAACATTTGTGTCAACTATAAAAAAATCGGGATATCCTAATATCTAGACAGTCGAGTTAGCCGTGCCCAAGATGTAATCCGTTTAATTAAAAATACGTCTGTGTGTACTTACGTACGTATGTATAAAATTTATACTCCTTTAGCTATTAAAAAAGAAATTAAATACAATTTTATTAACTAGTTTTAATCATAATTAACTTTAAAATTCTTTACAATATTTTTTTTTCATAAGTACAGTAAATCAAGGCGATACCTTAACGAAGTAGAAAAAAGTTATACGATTCCTATTATATTTCAATATCTATCTCTTAATAGTTATATTTGAATTACAGCCTTGAACCTAGTTATTATGAAAACTTGTCAAACAATTATCAACCTACTTCATGGTATCGCTTTTAGGTGTCAGTGTGGGGCGCACGGCGTAAAAATTCACTCGCATGATTTTTTTCCGATGGATCAAAACAAGCATAATTTCGATAACGAAACATAAGTGTGTTCGTGTTTTGCGTAAAAGTCAATCTACGAAAGTTAAATTTATTCACATAAATGTGTATTCCGAAAAAGTTTGATTTTTAGGAAGGTCTCCAAAAACATATTGTGATTTGCGAAACGCCTTGACAAATGTTCATTAAATCTTGGCGTTTATTATTGGACTACCTTATTGTTCTTCGTAAATTTTTTCTACGTATGAATACGTTACGCAGTGATAAAAGAAGTTTAGACAATATATCTTAATGCTATGATTTTTATCTCGGTTACGTCTAGAACTTTTTAAAGCATGTAATATTGATTAATAGATGCAAGAGACTTATTTTTCGAATTAGTCCTAACTAAAATGAGTAATCATAGAAAAGTAAACACTCTTCGTTAAATAATTATATTTGTATTCAGATTTCAATTCAAAAGGTAATATTAAACTAAATTTAATATTACATTTATCATTTTAGTATTTACTAGCTGTGTCCGCGTGACCGTTTGGTCCATTTACTTTTCTACATTTCTCTCGTACGTAAGTCGTCATCATTAAAACTACAATAACTTTTGATAGAGTGAACCGATTTTAATGAAACCAAGACTAAGTATTACTCGTGGATATATATGCTTAATGATTTTCTTGCGATGAGGTTTCATCATCAACGCAGTACTTTAGCAGTGATGCGTGTTTAAACAGACAAACATAATATTTTTACAGATTTAATTTTCTTCACAAATATCTAAAAATTACAGCCACCTTAGATTTAAATTCTTATTATATGTATAAATAGTATGATAAGATAATAATTTAAAAACTGAAATATTCTTTAAAAATACGTCATAAAACGATACGGTGTATCTCACCGTTTGCTTAAAAAGTTAATTAGCCCTTTTATTTGTTTGTTCCGTCGACAAGTTAATAGCCTCGTTCTATACACAGAGGGATTTTAATTTTAGCTACGACTAGAGGAAGTGACTCACCATAGGATACACTACTGTCAATTTAAGTAATATAAACAAGTTATTATTAAAGAGAAACTTCAAGATGCGAGCTTGAATGAATATTATTAACATTAATTTATATGTAAATCAAATTTGTTATTTGTATAGCATACAGTTAGCTACGTCTACTTGTGGAATTAGCATATGAAAATGAGTCTATATATATTATCTACAAAGTAAATAGATATTATGAATAAGGAGATAGTAGATTGCAAGAAATGTTATAAGGTACATACTAACACGTTGGTCGTTGTTTTTAATCATATACTTACAACAAAATATGAAATTGTGTAAATATTATCCTCGATCAAATATCTATACAAACCTTTATTCACGACGGTCGCTTGAAAGATAAAAAAGTTGATGTTGTGCAACACCACCCAGTGACGATTTAGTGAACTTGATGGCATGAAAATTTTAACCACAGACAATTACTTAGATGTGTCAAGTTTTGCCAAGTCAATACGTAGTTAGACCGAAAAAAAAGGTTTTTAAAGGGGCTGGTGGGACCGTGTAAATAGGCCCCACCAGGATATACGGTAAAAATGAATTGAAAGTGTAAAAGCGGTTGGTGGCCTTGCTTATAAATACATAAAACAATAAGAACCCCAAATAAAAGCGTGGACTGACCTGCAACTCAGCACCTTGAACGGAGCAGCGGCGTCCTAGGCGCGATGTGAGGTGACTAAGGATTAATCTCCAGCTATGAGCGGGTAAAGCGAATATATGCGGAAGTTAGTCACAGGAAAATACTTAAAACGTTCAAGCACAATGCTTTCGTCGACGGCGGTATCAAGTGAACTATATATTAAAAAAAACTTATCTATACTAATATTATAAAGAGGTAAAGTTTGTGAGTTTGTGACGTTGTAGGGGGTAATCTCAGGAACTATTGGTTCGATATGAAAAATTCTTTGAATGTTATTTATATAGCTCATTTATCGAGGATGGTTATATGCTATAAATCGTCACGTTAACACCAATAGGAGCGGAGCACCGATGAAGAATGTTTATAATACGGGATTTTTTTCCTCTTGAGAGCTTCCGTTGCGTGTTTGCGTTAGCCCAAAGTAACTATTCCACGCGATCGAAGTCGCGGGCAGAGGCTAGTAAACTTTGTTTGCTCTTATGATTATTTTGATAAACTGATAAAATATATAATATTGACAAAGATTGGTCGTAATTGATTTCATATCGAGTATCTACGTGGAAGATGAGTTAGAGAAAAATAATCGCATATAAGCTTATTTAGTATGAGTAAATGTCCCACAAAGTCAAGCGATGATTTAAACGCGGCTGTTGTTAGTAGACTTTTAAAGGTTGATGATTATATTTATTTGCTTTTTTCACCGCCAATGAAGTTGTAAATTAAAAGGCGTCAACATTTAACTTTATATATCATATGTAATATCGGAATTATTATTTAAATACAATCATTCAACTCGTTGAATTGATCATTCAACACCTTCTACGAAGAATGTGGCTCTTTAAAGCGACTAGAAATGGCTAAATTGCAGCTTCAAAAATAACAAATTCCTGTAATATGTATACTGGACATCATCCAAATTAAAATGTATACTTTTTTAGGTTTGAGGCAATACTAACGCTGTTTTGATTATGGTTTACGTATATTTAGTAAATAATATGAATATGCAATAATTAATTAGAAGCCGATACTTGGACATTTCTGCCGTTGTTTTGCACTTGTGAAATACGCAATTGCGAACAGATTGGTGTCACATTTATTTAATTTAAAATTGCTATTGTCAAAAAGTAATGTATTGTAATATAAAATGTAATGAATATATTTTATTATTTTCTAATAAAACGAACATTAACCGCCACAATACATAAAAATCTTAATAAATGTCTATTTTACAAATGTAATTATATAAGTACATACTCATTTCTTTGGCTAGAAAATTGGATATATAGTACCGTCTGGTACCAGGTCGCTCTGCCTATAAGGAGCCAACTCCGCCTGGCACGGCTCCTGATTCAATAAGTCATCATGCGATATTAAACGAATGTACGTACCGTTTAGCTCGCTTTTAAACTTGCATGCACGCCATCTTTTACGAGTGTTATTGTTTGCAGCTTCAAATGGCCCATGAATGTTTTAGGTAAAGGAAATATACGATATTTCATGAAGTATATCTATTTACAGTGTAACATTTATATCCAGTAACCACGGAGTGGTGGGTTTCTATATTACCAGAAGATTGAGACTTTTAAAGGCCTTAAAAGCATGCATTACTGTCACACCTATTCATGTCATAAAACAGCAGTGTTCGCGCTGCTTTGTTCTGATCCGAAGAGTGCTGTAGGCAATACACAATACGCAAGGGATAAACATATATGGACCGTTTATTTTGAAAGTGGTGTAAGTTCATTTTTGAGAAAAATGAGCCATCACGTAATTCATGCTTAATTTAATGTAATTTTTTTATATATAACTATTCCGTGTTTAGTTTCTCAAAAAAATCCCATGTTTTGTACAACTTAAAATAGGTCGGTAAATGAAATTGCATAATCATCAATTATGAAAGTGGTGAAAGTCCAATTGACAGAGGTAGGTGGCATAGAAGATGGGTGCCGATCAGTGTTTTGTTATTTTTCATTTATTTTATACTAGCTGTGTCCCGCGGTTTCAACCGCGGACGATTTGCATTGTTTCCCCTCCGTGTTTAATGTAGAAAACAGGATAAATTCATTTTATATGAAATGAAACGGGAGAATTTCATTTCAACAAAAAATCTCCAAAATGCAATTAAAAAACAGATAAAAATACTAATGGGGAACAGGTCAATTGGTTGCAAATATATTAGTTGAGGTTCCTCAAAATTGCACCATATACCATTTTTTTATAAAACAACGATGACGGACGCAGAATTTAAAATTATCAATTTATTACCTCTACGTCCTGGAAGACCGTTAAAATTTGAAAAAATCGCCCTGGAGCCTTTGTACCAAAATGTCAGACCTACTACGTACGAAAAATATAAAGACATGAAGCAGCTACTATCCTATATACCTCCGGTGCATCATGCATCTTTTGAAACACTACCACATGCAGAGAATAAGTAAATTCTTGTAATCAGTATCTTGTAATGACAATGTAATTGCCGTCTAAAATAAATTTGTATGTGTTGTTATGCGTATTTGTAAACAAAATTATATTAAAATGAAGTATATTTTAAGCGATATTTGATTTTTCAAAATTGAAATTAAACGATTTTTACAATTGTCTAATTTTGAAAGTGGTGTAAGTCCATTTACAGCACATAAATATGTGTTATCGTAGTCTAATTAGCCAAAAACAAATTTATATAAACAAATTAAATGTTGATAAAACAATGGAAACAATGCCAGACCTCATATGATTTGCCTGTATTTTTAAATCAACAAATATAGTAAGTAACCTTTAATTTTCTCGAAACAAAAGAAAATGGACTTACACCACTTTCAAAATAAACGGTCCAAATATCATACTAACTTACATACGTATGAATATATAGCTTAGCTCAGTTAGGTCGCGAATCGCATGAACTAGGCAACAACCCAAGCCGAGGCGTGCCGTGCATCTTTGAGCTAAATGTCAAAAGTAAATGGGATGAGTGCCTTAAGCGCTCGCCTTGATAGTCCGGTGAAGTTCTTAAGGCTTTACTAGGCAAATAGAGTAGTCAGTCAAAAAAAATAATACGCAAGGCATTTTAGTGTTTATAATTTAGTTCTGGCTGGTACTTCATAATACAAAAAATAGACCAAAATAATAGATACTATGCAACTTCGCAATCTCTTTATGGACAGTCTCATATTCCTTTCCATAATATTATTGATTAGAGTAGTGCATATCTTTGTAACATTAGTCCTAGAAGCAAGTATGTTAATTTGTTCGTATTACGAGTTTACGCTTTTTCGCTTTTACGCTTTTACGCGATTTTACGCTACCTTTTTTTAACCACCGAAATGGATGATCTTGTAACGATCAAGGAGATGTTTTTTATGTATCGCTAGGAATCAAATACAATGTTTCTTATCTATAATTCACATTATTATAAAATTTCCATACAATAGTATAGCTATTCTTTTTTCGACGCTGTACTTTATAAATTACCATATAGATTCGGTTTTAACGAGTCGAGACGAACCAAAAATATCGTGTGTTCAACATAACAACTATGTAGGAACTATACTTATGGACATATCATGTTAAGTAAATCGTTAATTAGTCATAAATAGATATCGGTCATTTCACATCACATAATTTTAGATAGTTTGATTAGCTTAACTCGACTTGCGATGTTGCATTCAAGGCAACAGATCAACTCGAAATACAGCCTTTTGCCTTTTTTTTTTTGTTAAGTCCCATTTTCCCCCGGACATTATCCGAGACTTTGTTTATTATTATTATTTGCAATTTACGTTTTCCTATTCTATTTATTTCTTTTTTTTTGCTATCTCTGCTACGTGATCCATGAACGTTAGGAGCGGCTCTCTAGTATCGTCATCCTCTACTATTTTATGTGGTACCCCTTTCGTGAGTTCGATGTCTAACTGGGCTTGGAGATCACATCTGGACGAGTCAAACCAGGGACAGTGAAGGAGAAGGTGAATCACCGTCTCCTGGGTATCCGGGTCGCAAACACAAGTGGGACTGTCTTTGATCTTGAAGCGGTGAAGGTACGCCGCGAAGCCCCCATGTCCTGTAAGGACTTGCACATAGGTCGGTGACAGACGTGTCTTCTTCACTACCCGGTGGGCATTGCCCACCTTTGGAAAGAAGAAGCGCGTCAACGCCCCTGTGGCTGAGGCCTCCTAGCGCTCCTGACACCGCTCGACAGTTTGTTCTCGTATAATTCGCTTGGTGTACGACACCGGAAACTGGTCGTAGTTTGGCGCGGTCCTCTTGTGAGCGGCCCGTTTGGCAAGGTATTCTGCTCGTTCGTTGCCTAAGGACCCTATATGGGCCCGCACCCAGTACAGGCGGACTGAGCCCCTCTCTGTCCGTATTTCCCTCAGAGTCTCTTGTGCTTCCAGAGTCAGGCGGTGCGGTGGTGTCAGATTTGCCAGCGTCTTCAGTGACGATGAGTCATGAGCTGGTTGCTAGAGTTCGGTAAAAAACGCGGTAAATCTGTAAAGCCCCGTCAAATCAACAGCGTATATATGCGTAAACAAATTCCATAGACCCACGAAGCACAACCGCTGCGTACGGAGCCTATCACGTGCCTGAACAACGAATGGTACCCCAGTAACATGGCATTTAAAATTTTACCTTTCTCGGTTACCAAATTCGGCGATTAACTCGCCTTTAGATTCTGATACTCCGCGTCACGTCACACGATGGTCTCAGTATTACATAGTTTCATTTGTAATGCACACGTTGCATCGCACTTTTTTAGGCATTTACAATTCAGCCTTTCTCGGTTACCAAATTCGACGACTAACCTGCCATTAGATTCTGATACTCCGCGCCACGTCACACGATGGTCTTAGTATTACATAGTTTCATTTCTGATCTACACATTGCATAGCACTTTCTGCACTCCTAAAGATCGTGACGTGAGATGATATAGCTAATTACCATTCTCAATAGACAGGAATAAAACACAAATAGTTTTTTTTTAATCTAAGAGATGGTTTCAGGCAACAGCGCGTCCTAGCAAACAATACAATCTTCTGAGTTTAACAATATTAGTACAAGTTCCATACATAGAATATATATGTATACCTTGTTAATTATATTAGTGTTATTGTTACCCAGACACTTGATAATTTGTATTATAAATAGAACATTGAAGGGTATTTGTGAATAACATGAACTCTATAGTCTCGTCGTTAGAGTTCAGTATTTTTTTTACTGGTTTATATTGACCGATATATTAGTTTAGGTCAAGTTTGTGTCGTCGCCTGATGAACTAAACGACGCTTCGTAATTGTCAATATATTTAACCTACATCCTAGTTTATCGTGGAAGAAGTTAGTCATTTTTAATTGGTTATAACACTTGTGTGATTCTTGTTCAATTTTGATACTAAGCCTAGTTCTTTGTAAATTATTCACAGCAACGATCAAAAACCATCGACAAAATACTTTACCATTTTATGATAAAAAGTGTCTAAAGATGCCCTAATATCCTTTAGGAAAAACCTTATTTGGGCCGAGGGTCCCGTTTATACATTTTTTTTCGACAGTTTTCGATAAGGATAGACGTTATTCTTAAGTTAGGCCCCAGACGACGTAACTTGAGGCACGGAGGCGGCTGCAGAGGGTGAAGTGGGTCGAATATAGGGCTGTCATATTTATGCTTTATTGAATAATTTATCGGACTAAAAGGCGGTCAATGAGTTTATAAAATACACACACAATCCATAAAAATTTTAGTTATCAGTAATTCCATAATATTAAAAAAAAATTGAAATTAAAATCAGATTTTGTAATATCGCACTCTTTCCACGTGACATAGTCGTAATATCATCAAGACCATTAGGAATATGAACTTTTTTTTTTTTATTGTGGTCGGTAATTAATTTGCAATTATGGCAATCCACACATCATTCCTTTTATTATTTAGTCAGTGTTCACAACCTGTCATTATGTTGCGGTAAGAATTGAAATATTTTGTATACGATGTACCTTTATACTATTTGTATATAATCCACTTCTAATTTTCAGATAATTCCTATACATTCACCGAATATTATTCTACTGCTATGAATAAACCGGTTCCTTACGTTACTAAGAGTCCTTTTTTACTTTTTTTACCTTACTAAATTGTCATGCCAATTGAATGGTGTTACCATTATTAGCAGTGTAATACATTTATTACTTCCTTTTACATCGTATTTTGTTGTTGGTAGAGAGTATTTAAAATTGTAGCTTAACTGTTACTTAAAATAAACATGAATGTATACATTTTTGACAACCCTAAACGTGTCGCATCTCCGCGATAGGTATTTATAGTAAGCCGACACCGACGGAATGCGAAGCGCGGCGCGCCCACCTACACGCGGACAATAATAACGCCACTGTCAAGTTCATTACTCACTTTCATCGCGCTGCAGCGCAACTTATCCACACAGACGCCGACTCGGAATAGAAGGAATGCTTAACTATCATGCTACACGAAAATAATCTTTATAACTTCGTATATAGTACGAGTGTAGTAGATACAAGTGAGGTATAAAGAACCTATCTATTCATTACTACTTTCATTCTGTTACATTGTAAGTTGTTCGCATAAATAACACCTGTCGTGTTTAATACTCACTTTATTCTTAACTAGCCTCTGCCCGCGACTTCGTTCGCGTGGAATAGACACTTTGGCCTAACGCTAACACGCAGCGGAAGCTCTCAAGAGGATAAAACCCCGATTTTTAAACATTCTTCGTTAGTGCACCGCTCCTATTGGTCTTAGCGTGATATAGCCTATAATCATCCCCGATAAATGAGCTGAACATAGATAACATTGAAAGAATTTTTCAAATCGGACCAGTAGTTCCTGAGATTACCCCGTACTACGTCAAAAACTCACAAACTTTACCTGTTTATAACATTAGTGTAGATTAACTAGCTGGTGCATCCGACTTCGTTCTAGGGCAAATTGTTTTATACTTGCATGCGAATTACGTGTTTCATTTGGAATAATTGTTGTCTGTCCTAGTGTAGTGTATCCATATAATCTCACTGATATTAATTTACCTCTGTTAAAGTTAATCATTATTTAACAATTACGCAAAAACGTACTTTTGTTAAATTGGTTCAGCCATTGGCTAAATGGTTATTTACATTCCCTAAGTTCCACAAATACAGAAAAAATATTAAAATCACAGCTTAAAATGTAAATCGGTAATTCAAAACATACATATAATTAATTTAAAACATAATCCACTCATTCAAAAATAAAATCAAAAATACTTTATTTAGTTTAGGCCCTAATAAGGCACTTATGAACGTCAAAAACTACCACCGGTTCGGAAAACAACCCAGTCATGTAGAAGAACCGGCAAGAAACTCGATAGGGTACATTTTTTTAACATATATTTCCAATACATCATACAATAACTTTTAGTGGATGCACAGATGATGTGGCGCTGAAATTTACAGTCCGGCAAATCGGTAACATGCTTTAGGACTTTGTTGTAGAACTTAACACTATTATCTAAAAATGTATTACTGGTTTTGCTAAGTCTGAGCCATGGGACGACCAGCTTATTACAGTTTCTAGTATTTAGATTATGCCGGTCTTTTCCCAAATACAGTTTTTCAAAAATTTTACGTACATACATTAAATTATCAAGAATGTATTGGGAGGGTAGAGTTAAGATACTGAATTCGTGAAGCCTCGTTTTTAATGATTCGCGATTGTTATTACTGGTTTATATTTAAGAGAAACACTCTGATAACACAATCCGTTTATTATTCTACAACTGACAAAAACGTGCGGTGGTTTTAACTAATCACATTTCATAAGTACCCTAGGTACATTCGTTATATATGAATAGATATACAGGTGTTGCCATATACAGTATGTTGTTACTTATACTACACCTCACCAACTATTTTATAACATAACATTACCGGATATCTTATAACCTAAAACAAATACGAGTATGGTAAATAATGTACGTAGAACATGTATGTATAATTAAATTACTGATTACTCTGAATCTATTCCGTAACGCTTCGGTGGATGACAGATTCGTTTGGGCCGAGTACATACTATAGGGCTTGACGAGTGATGTTCTGGTGGTTGTAACGAATGAGATGGAGAACTACTTATGTCTATATCTCCCACACTTGACAATGGGTCAATGGGGGATGTGTTTTCAATCGCTGGATCAGATTCATGAGCCTCACTTTGAACTTTGGTACCGATTTGTTCTCTAACCGTGGGACCACAACCCTGCTTCATCGAATCTTCCCGCGAAACCGTGCTCAGTGCTGCTTGACTAGACCTCCGTTTTATCTGGTCAACATGACGATGAGATTCTCTGCCATCAGAAGAGCGCACTCTATAGTTTGTAGTGCTAAATCGATCAACAATTTTCCCTGGAGTCCACTCACCCCTTTTTGAGAAATCTTTTAGATAAATATTCTCACCTGGTTCTAATTCTCTGTAGCAACCCCTTTGTTCCTGTTTTTCGAAAGTTTTCACCATTCGCGTTGTCTTGTCTCTATCAGGACGCAGAGCATCTAAACGCGTTCTTAGAGATCTCCCTTGTAACAGTCGTGCAGGACTCTCCCCGGTGGTAGTATGTTCAGTATTACGGTACAGCAATAAAAATCGATGCAGAGCAACCTCTACGTCGATGTTATCATAAATAGCCTTTTTAATTACCTTCTTACAAATTTTAACTGCGTTTTCCGCCGCACCATTTGATGATGGATGGTATGGTGCAGAAAAAGCTTGAGATATGCCATTGTAGGATAAAAATGATTTGAATTCCTCACTCGAGAAGGGAGGGCCGTTATCAGAAACCACTAATGTTGGAATTCCAAACTGACTAAATAACGATCGTAATCTCTTTATGACATCTTTCGCCGCGGTCGTACACATTTTAAAAATTTCTATCCATTTCGACGTGGAATCTACTACAACTAAATATGAATTACTCTGTATGGGGCCCAAGAAATCGAGATGTAATCTTCTCCATGGTCGCCCGAGCCATGGCCACGGACAGGGAGAATGAGCTGGTGGCGCGTCTGCATGTGTAGCGCATGTTTTACAGGTTCGACACTCGGCTTCAATCGCCTCATCGATGCCTGGCCACCACACGTAACTTCTGGCTAAACTTTTCATCTTTGACATTCCCATGTGTGTTTCATGTAACTCACATAATATATGCTTGCGAAACTTTTCAGGAATAATAATCCGGTGACCCCACATTATGCAGTCAGATTCTAAATAAATTTCATTTTTACGGTTTAAATAAGGTTGCAACTGCTTTATATCAGTTTGTTCCGGCCAACCATTCTGAATATATGTATAAATTCTTCCTAACATGGGATCCTTCATTGTTTCTACGCGCAAAGCTTTGTGATTCAGTAAAAATGCATCCCGGGCAAAATGAAGGTAAGTTTGTTCAGGTAATTTTTTCAATGTCCGATCTTGTATAGGCAAACGAGAAAGAGCGTCTGCCGCATTATGGTCGGTTTTAACATACTCCATGTCAAAATCATATCCAGATAAAATGACTCCCCACCTTTGTAACCTACTCGCGGCCATTAATGGTATTCCACAATAGCCTTTATTTTATCGGGATCTGTATGAATTCCATTTTTATCGATAATATGGCCTAGGTAGTTGACCGAGTCAAATAGAAAAATACATTTATTCTTATTTAATTTAAGTCCGTTACGTTTTACTCGCTCAAATACTTCTTGAATCGCCTTTAAATGACCCTGTCTTGTAGGTGACGTAATCAATACGTCATCACAAAAAACTGAAACACCAGGAATATCAGAGAACAAACTAGATGTAATTCTAGAAAAAATACCCGGACTCGAAGAAAGACCATACACTAGTCTATTATACCTGAACAAACCCCGATGTGTATTGATCACTGTATATTGTTTTGACCTATCATCTAACACTATTTGATTATATGCCTGCGAAAGATCAATCTTAGAAAATTCTACACCGCCATTAAGATTAGCTAATAACTCCTCTATTCGAGGTAGAGGAAATTTGTCGACCAGTAAAACGGGATTCAGTGTCAACTTGAAATCAGCACAGACACGTAACGCACCATCAGATTTATTCACGAGAACTAAGGGAGTGGCCCACTCAGAATGTTCTACCGGTTCAATCGTACCGTTTTCGATCATGCAATCTAACTCGTTGTCGAGGCGATCGCGCATCGCATACGGTACGGGGCGCGCGCGGCAAAAAACCGGCACGGCGCCGTCTTGAACGCGAAGCGTCGCTCGTCCGCCCGTGTACCGGCCCAACGCTCCATCAAACAATTCACCGTATCTGTCGATTAACATTTCAATATGCTTATATTTCTGTAATGTACAATTTTCATCTGACATACTATGAACATTTAGTAAAGGTATTTGAATTTTTAATTCCGCTAACCACTGTCGTCCTAAAAGTGGTGTTTTACCGTTATCAAAAACATATAAGTCTAAGATTTTACAGATAGTACCATGTTTGACTTGAGGTCTTATTAATCCTAGCGGCTTAACAATATCGCCAGTATAATAACTTAAGGTCAAGTTACATGTACTTAAAGGTAATTTACTAAAATATTTTAGATAAGTATTTTTACTAATACATGAGCAAGGACAACCAGAGTCTATTTCCATTGAAAGGGGTTTTCCTTCAATAAAAATGATCATATTTACCGATGGATAATTTTTTAATGACATTTGATTCATCCGTTCTTCTTCTCCCTCTGACTCTGATGACTGAGACACCAAAGTTTGTTTCTTATCCGTCCCGAGTTCTTCAACATAGTGGGCTGTATATCGGCGTCGCCCTTTATTTGATTGGAGCTGCGTACCTTGTTCAGAACCCTGCTGTCGTCGTGGACAAACTCGTTGGAGATGTCCCACCTTGCTGCAGATGTTGCACGTAACGTCCTTATATCGGCAACACGATACGCGATGACCATAGCGGCCACACACCGAACAATTTCCTATTTGTCTAGATGTTCCCTCCTTGACCTGATCCTTAATCCTTAAACCATGAAGTCCATCCAGTGATTGGCCTGTATGCCTATTGACCTGTTCGACTACTGCTGCATCTCTTTCCGCTGCCTCTAATGACATTGCCAATGAAACAGCCTTACAATACGATAAATCTGCTTCAGCAAACAGTCTTTGTCGAATTATGTCACTAGCTATCCCGCAAACAAACTGATCCCTCAGGTTATCATTCAACGTTTCCTTGAAATCACATTGACGAGACAGACGCTTCAATACAGTCACATATTGAGATACATTTTCTCCTATTTCCTGACGTCTTAGTCTGAACTTGTATCGTTCAGCCATTATCGAGGGCTTAGGTTGAAGATGGTTGGTGACTAACTGTACAAGTTCATCAAATTTTAAATTCGTTGGATTATTAGGACTTGCTAGATTTACAAAAAGTTCATATGTTTGATCGCCCACAACTGATATTAGTGTAGGCAATTGTAACTCGTCCTTAATACTATTTGCCTTGAAATACATTTTCAAACGGTCAATGTATGACGTCCAGTTACCTTGTCTCAAATCAAACTCTTTGATTACACCAATTGACATTTTTGCACTCAAAAATTACTTTAATACACTCTATGTACTGATTTAAACACAGAATGGTTTTCTCCTCGTCGCCACTGGTTTATATTTAAGAGAAGCACTCTGATAACACAATCCGTTTATTATTCTACAACTGACAAAAACGTGCGGTGGTTTTAACTAATCACATTTCATAAGTACCTACCCTAGGTACATTCGTTATATATGAATAGATATACAGATGTTGCCATATACAGTATGTTGTTACTTATACTACAATTACAAACCTCACATATTTTCAATGTAACTACATATTCAATTTTTATTTATTAGATACTAGCTTACCCGTGCACACTTCGTTGGACGGTAAACATTATTATTTTTGATGAAATTATGACTGTGATTCGGTTAGTACAGAGTGCTATGATTTGTTTTAAATTATTTTTTTAATACATATGCTGCCGCTGACTTTTTGCAAGCATTATCAACTCTACAACTTTTAGAACTCTATCTAGAAGTCAATCATTATATCTCTCATCGTTAAGGCAGCATTAGTAAAAACGTTTTCGTTCGACCGTTTTTCCGCAACTTGCCAAATCCGACTGCCACAAAAAGCCTTTTCATTTTTCGGTACAGCTTATGACACTCACAAATAACTTGGCTTTCTATTGGTATAATAATTTTCTAAATCGGTTTACAAGATCCAGATAATACCCCCTACAACATCACAAACGTTACCTCTTTATATTATTAGTATAGATATTGTTATATTAAAATGTGTTAATTATATTTAAAAAATGAAGTAAATTCATGCCAAAGGGCAGCAAATAAGCTGACGGTCCATTACATGGTATTATCGTCCCCATTTACAACTGCAACACCAAGGATATCAGTTGTAGGCCGCGTTTCAGTCCTCCTTGCAACTTTTCCCAATACTAAAAAAAATGTGCTGGATAGCCCATTCCACAACGCTAGGGTACGCATAAGAAAGGTTATAGAGAACACTACGGTGGTTTTCATTTCGCACGTTTTAAGATAGATTATAAATGTAGTTGGAGAAATAAAAATGCTTGAATCATAATGTCTATACTATACGTTGTTGACCTGATGGCTAATGGATCTTCACAGCTTCACCGGAGTAATGGGGTGAGCGTTTATGGCGCTCAACTGCTTGGCAACAAACTCCAAGCCGAAGCTCGGCTTGGGTTTTTTTTCGATCTGACCGCCATTGACCCAGCAAGGTCTTAACAGCTTCACCTCACTACAGGACCTCGGCTTGGGCTGTTGCCTTTTTTTATATCATAGGAGGCAAACGAACAGATGGGTCACCTGATGTTAGGTGATCACCACCGTCCATAGGCACTTGCAACAACCAGGGGAGTCACAAGTGCGTTGCCAGCCTGTATTTAGGAGGAGGGCGGGGGGACAGGAAGGGAAGGAAGAAGGGGAGGGTAGGTGGGTCTCCAGCTCTCTCACTGACCGAACGAAACGCAACAATGCAAGCACTGTTACTTCACGTCGGTTTTCTGTGAGAGGGTGGTGCTTCCCCGGACAAGCCGACCCATTCGTGCTGAAAACAATAATAGCTTCAGCTTGGCTCTACTACTACTAATGCCTTGTAGCTAAGCTAATCTATAACTAATACTATAAAGTGATAAAGTTTGTGAGCTTGTGACGTTGTAGGGGATAATCTCAGGTACTACTGGTCCCATTCTTTCAGTATTATATAGCTCATTTATCGAGGAAGGGTATAGACGGTTATATATCATGACGCTAAGACGAATAGGATCGGAGCACTATTTTTCTCTTGAGAGCTTCCTCTGCGAGTTAGCGTTAGCCCAAAGTAACTATTTCACACGAACGAAGTCATGGACAGAGGCTAGTTATACATATACAAATTAGTGAAGCACATATGTTTACCAGCATGTATGCCTTACGAACTCAAATGTGTATTTTGTATCTGTCGACTCGGCTAAAGTAATCTAACCAAGTACCTAAAACAAGAAGAAAAAACTAAAATCTACTCTACCATACGTAATGTAATCGATAGAAACTGGGAGTTTCGCTTATAGTTGTCGCTGTAACCTAACAAACAACCCTAATAATTTATTTGCGAGAATTGAGAAATCTTTATTCGTAAATACCAGCCGACCGACATACCGAATGATTTAAGACCACACAATGTAAAGGCGTTACATATATTTTATGGTTTTTAAAAAGAAGTTTCTCCCATTTATGACTTTAAATGGAAACAGTGAATTAATTTTATGAACTATGTGTGGAATATATGACGAGTTATCTAATACAAAATATCAAAATTCGGTCCGATGACAATCTTAATAGACGCCTACTTGAAACAATAAATTAATATAACAATATGATATCTGGTGATCTCATATTTTGTTATTCGTATAATATTGTATTAGCTGTGCCGTCGACTACATCTGTGGAATTTCATATATAAAAACATTGATAAAAACTCCTAGAAAAGTTCATATTTTTGTTAATATTTCTCTGATTAGGATATCAAAATGGGATCATGTTTTTAAGCATCTAGCAATTTTTGTTAAATTATAATTTAACATTAAGTACATAATTTTGTTACTGTTTAGGTTTTTTCAAATTTTGTAATAATTATGGTATTATTTTTAACTTTGCTGTCAATAATCTGTTGAGTAGTGCAATCTACATTTAATTGCATGGAAGTTAACCCCTTTAAGGTTTTGCACAGTCCAGTCCACAATATGTCTATAGTACATGTAACTAATATAGTTATATGTACAGATATTTGTTCTTCTTACATATATACAAGTGTATATATGTGATAATAATAAACTATGAGTTGTTTTATATGTTACTCAGGTAAAGAAACTATTAAAATATCAAATTTTGACAAGATCGGTACTGTAGTTTTTGCATAATGTCCGTACAAACAAACAAAAGCCATGGAAATATATTGTTATTGATTCTAATCCTCCTAGCGTATTTTTTCTTGAATATATAATTAGCTTTTTGCTGGATTCTTCGCTCGTTTTAATGTAGGTTTGATCTGTTCCTCGCGAATAGTCATTTTTACTGTGGGTGAAAAGTACCCTATGTCCTCTTCTGTAGCTCTGACAACATCTATAAGTATGCAACATCTCATTATGATCGGTTCTGTAGTTAAAACTAAAACCGATACTTATTTATCATATTAGTTAGGATGTACAGATTTCAGATTACGTAAATGAACTATGAGGAATAAACATTCAACTATTTTTTAACTTATAGTCTGACAGCAACTGTTGTGCCGCGCCATAGGTATGCGAGCGGCGAGACGGGGGAAGAAGCAGTCGCTCCATTTTTTCATGCCGCCGTCATCGTTCACGGCGCGGCGCAAATATAGCCTTTATACGGACTGTCTGTGATGCACATGAGATAGAATGTCTAAACATGGGTCTTACGTTATCTCAAGATATCAAGATTGTCATAATATTGCATTGACACTAGCTTTTGCCGGCACTTTGCTCGCTTTAATGCAGATTTGATATATACGTTACAAATACTTATTACTTTTGTCGATAAAAACTACATTATGTCCTTTTCTGTACCACTGATAACTGGTAGGTATGTCAAATCTAAAAATCGATCGGTTAAGTAGTTAAGGCAGGAAATCGAAACATAGAAACAGACGGACAAACTCATATTTATTCACACATCATTCATATTATCACATTTATTAATAAGAATTACGTTGAAACTTTATTTATATATATAATTACCTAGAAAAAGTAAGATAAAGAAAACAAATTACTGAATATTAATTAAGGGCTTAAGGAATTGAGCATCTGAATGGAAAAACACTGTTTCTCACTTTTATGTAAATGAACATCTGAGTCTTTTGTGCTCAGCCTTTTATTCATATAATACGCTCCAATAAGAGTTATTACAGGTAAAATAACAAACAAAAATATGATTATATGTTATTGTACTTATTTTATCGTAGTTATTGAATATTTTTGTTTTTTTTTCTTCGAAATTAATGCGCTATTGACCTAGCAAGGTCTTAACAGCTTCACCGGACTACGAATATTTTTGATTAAAATCTCCAAATCTATCTGATACTCGCAACTTCGTCTACGTCGTTGAATATATTGTATGTACAAAGGAAAAAAATATAAACATCACACTGCTTGCCCCACTTTTTAATTTAACTTTGAACATGCCGTGAAGTTTACCAAGAAATAATCTGTAATAAACCAGGTATGAATTAAGATTGCAATTAATATCTTAATTGCTTTTATTTTAAATCATTAAAATCTATTTACTTACAGTTTGTTTTTAGTTTGCGATAAATAATCTAAAAAATAGTAACTTAAAAGAATCAGATATTATTTTCCCCAAATGATGCCATTTTGTATTGTGCTCACCATTAGGCACAGTGCAGTCACTTTACTTAACGTTCGGTCAGCGAGAGCGCCAGAAACCTACCTCTCCTCACCTATTCCCCCACCCCCAACACAGGCTGGCAACGCACTTTTTTTTTCTTTTTTTTTTAATGAAGCACGACATAGTGACTGCACTATGCCTAATGTTAAGCATAGTACAATCCAAAAACATCGGCAACCACCGAGAGACAGATTATCCATCGCCGGTCGCCGCTGTCATACCGGCCATAATGACGAAAGTCACCCGGTACTGGATATGCATAGGCTGATCCCGAAACGCAACACGTAGAAGCGAGTCACTATGACGGGCTTTTTCGCCATATGCATGGTGGTTGCGACCCAGTCGGGCTGTAAAACCCTACCACCCCGCTTTCGCCATTGCCTCGTTCGTTATTCAGCAGGGTGCACCACGTGCAGGTAAGGCTGGCTTGGGTGTCTCAAGTCTTAAGATGTTACTCGACACCCCTTACACCCTTGACTCCCCTGCGACTCCCCTGGTGTTGCAAGTGTCTATGGACGGTGTTGATCACTTAACACCAGGTGACCCATCTGTTCATTTGCCTCCTATGATTGAAAAACAGTTTATTATACGAATATTTCCCTTTAAATAATAATAATCACGATATATAGTTTTAAACATTTAAAATATTGCCTTCGTAACAATTTTTTTTTTCGAAATGAAAACCTGGAAAGGTCTTTACAGCTTAACAAATGTTAAGGCAAAAGTACAGTATTTGCAAAAAAAACATCGTTTCAGACGACGACAATCAGTAAATAGGGTGGGTACCCATTTACGATACGTATACACGCATTTTATCCACACCATTACAGTTCTAATTTCGCTCGATAAACCAATGACTTAATCGATTTGACGGTTGCGGATAATAAGGAGAATAGAGACTGCCTCTCCTTTCTCGATTTCAGAATTAAAAAAATAGAGTTGTCACAAGACGCCTGGCAGATGTGAAACGTCGAAATTGTTTCGTATAAGTTATATACATAAGAGAACAGATTACGACAGGAATCAGCTATGGCATAATGAAAAGGTAAAGCATTTACACATTTGTTCCATAAAATAATGACTGTTTATTTATTTTATTACATAAATATTTTAGTAAATACAGAATACAAAAATGCGATTAGACGCAGGTGCGGTGTGTTTGGCGGCATTTATCAAGAGGCATCAGTTTATCGACGCGTGCGGTGTAGTCGTAGTAGAACAAGTGTCCGACAAAATACTTTGAATCAAGGCAACAGCCCAAGCCGAGGTGTGCCGTGCACCCTTGAGCTAGCTGCCCAAATAAAATCAGCTGAGTGCCGCCAGCGCTCGCCTTAGTAGTCCGTTGAACCTGTTAAGACCTTGCTAGGTCAATAGCGTAGTCAGTTCGAAAAAAAAAAATTGAATCCTATATTTATACAGATAGAATAGCAAATGTTTTTGAGTATTTCGTTAATAGTGCAATGTTCGTGTTTTGCGTCGCCACGCCAGCTATCAGCTTTACCTTCCGCCTATAGATGTTTCAGATCAAAATTTTCAAAAAATATTTAATGTACAGATTTCGACTTGTTACAGTATTATTATAGTATAGATAGATAGACAAGATCAACACAGTAAAATCTTCTGCTATCTGTATAAAACAGATATCTAAATATTTCACTTTTAAACCCAATGAAGCTTAGAACAAATTCGCCTATAGTCTCTTAGGTATTTCAAACGGTAAATTGAAACGCTTTTATAAGATTTTGACACCTTTTGAGGGTCCTAATCGAGGTATTTCAAATCGAGAATAAGTAGCCATCTAATCCCTCGCCACTTTAGGAATTCATTTATTCCAATTTATGTTCATTCCAGATTTACTTTACGATTTCCATTAAAGGAGCGAACTGCTAAAGACGACCGGTGAAAGATGCCAATGGATAGAAATGCTTTTAACAGTTCTTGCTATAAAATTCGTTCCCTTTAAAATGAAAAAACAAAGTGCCCTAGAGGATCCTTTATCATAGAACAATAAACGTATTTTTAATTAAAATACACAACAAACTTTATTAAATATCAAATTATAACCATTTATTGCTTAATTACTCTATTAAATCCAAATATTGTAGGAAATTGTAGAAATGTTCGCTTGATTATATCAATGTGTCATGCAGTAAAATGAATAACTCAACTTAAAGTTTGTTGCCAAATATTAATATTATCTTTTTTAGAAGCGAACTCTATCCTTGATGTTTCGTTATAACTGTTATTTAAGATAATAATTAAAAGATGCATAATGAGATATTGAACTATACAAGTGTAATAACTTTAATTGCATTTAATACTCTAGTGTGCATCTGTAAATTGTCGTCGTATGTTCTAGTACCAAAACATAGTATTATAATCAATGATATTATAACATTATATTTTGATAAAATAAATGGCACGGTAACGCACACATACGTAACGTAATATTTTAACGCCAGGCTATCTAAGATAAAATGTCGAAGCGAGGTAGCATATTCTCAATATCGGTGATGAGAAAGAAATAGTTATATGTTGCTTAGATACGGGCGGATTGATGTAGCTAGAATACGTTTGCTAGCTTGCCTAATTTTAACAAAGCGCTGTTAAAGCGCTTATGGTGTTTTTTTTTTTTAAATGAAAACGCTGGTAACCTGGATAGGTCTTTACAGCTTCACCGAACTACTGAGGCGAGCGCTGAAGGCACTCAGCCGATTTGGGATGTTTGAGCGACTAACTCAATTGTGCACGGCACACCTCGGCTTGGACTGTCGCCTGTTTTGTGCAAAAATCGCGACCTATCTGAGCTAACCTAAGCTAAGCTGTTTAGATATATGTATATGAGTTATTGAAACATGCATGTGTACCAAGGATTCGTGCCTCAATAACTTCTATATGTATTTTGTGTCGGAAAAAATCTTCTAAACTATATAGGATAGGATAGTATAGGGAATATAGGATAGGGAGAGATATATAGAGAGATGGGGCTTATGGTGTATCTAAAGCCTTATAGTTATAATATCATGGAGTACAAAACGAGAAGTATTTAGACGAAATTTTGAAGAAATAACTCGGCAACAGAAGTACTTACATTCAGCAATTTTCTCTTACGTCATATATAATAGTGGATCTGTTGGTTCTTAGAGTAAATAAAATACGTTCCCATATCGTAAAGTTCAGACGTCTCAGAGTCGCTCGGGACCGCCTCGTTTACGTCAACTCTTAATTGTCTAAGAGAGATTTCATTGCGCCCCAAATCTACGCTGGCATTCCCGGCAATGTTAAATAAATCCTTGAAAGAACCCTTCCTACATGACGTCACTTCGGGATTTCTCTGTACGTTGTTACTTTTTTATAGCTCTTGTAAAACCTGTTTTTTGTCTCGTGCGATATAGTGACACAAAATCTTACATCACTGTAAAAACATTATACATATCACCCTCACACACGTGCACGCATACACGCTTACACATGAAAATGGAAAGGTTTTGTTTCTTTCCCTTATCGAACTGAAATAGTTTAGAAAATTATCCGATACGAAATATATACAAGAATTGTTGAGGTATGTACGCTTGGTACAGATATATGTTCCAACACCTCATATGTGTATGAATAGTTAGCTCTGGTCACGGCGGCAAGCACCTCCGCCTCCAGCTCCCAGGGAAGGGTACCGGCCAGCACCATGGCCGCCGCAGAGGACACCGTCCGGTAACCTCCTATCACTGTGGCGCTGAGGGTGGGGCGGAGGTGCTTGCCGCCGTATAATTATACGGCGGTTAAGAAACGGATGGGGGAGCCTCTAGCTCCCAGGGAAATAGAAGAGAGAAGAAGGATTGAGAGAGGGTTGAGAATGGAGAGATGGAGGCAGGACCTGGCGGATGCGCAGTACGGTAAATATACTATCGACGCCGTCCGCCCGGTCCTGCCGGATTGGTGTAATCGGAAATGGGGCTCCCTGACGTTCCGCCTGGTGCAGGTGCTGACCGAACATGGGTGCTTCGGTTGGTACCCGTACCGGATAGCATGCAGGGAGCCGACCGCCGCATGCCATCAGTGCAGCGTTGAACCGGACACACTTTCCGAATGTGCTGCGTGGGAGGAGCGGCGCCACACTCTGGCTACGGCGGTAGGTGATGATCTCTCGCTGCCGAGCGTCGTGAAATCTATGCTCGGCAGCGAGTGCGTATGGAATATTGTTGCCTCCTTCTGTGAGGAAGTCGTCTCGCAGAAGGAGGCGGCGGAGAGGGTTCGCGAGGAGGACCCTCTAAGCGGCCGTCTCCGCCAAAGAAGAATTGGAAGGAGGAGGCGCGAGTATACGCGCCTTCTCCCGCCACCGTAGCCGGACCTAGGGAAGGTGAGTCGGGGGCTCATCTTCCCATTGGACAGGTCCGGTGGACGAAGGAGACGGCCGGTATGTACTTTTACTGCTGGGCCAATCGCTGGGGCGGCACGATGAATTCTATAGAGATCTCGTGCCGCCTCAACTATAGCGGAAGACGTACACCGTGGGGTTTTAGTCCGTGCGAGTCGGACATAACCCACCCTCTCCCCCGTGAGGGTGGGTATACATAAGGGATTTCCCCACGTTAAAAAAAAAGATAGGTCGCGAATTGCACGTATCAGGTAACAGCCGCCCAAGCCGAGGTGTGCCGTGAACCCTTGAGTTAGTTGTCAAATAAAATCGGCTGAATGCCCTAAGCGCTCGCCTTAGTAGTCCGGTGAAGCTTTTAAGACCTTGCTAGGTCAATAGCTTAGTCAGTTCGATAAAAAAAACTGTTTTTTGTTTGTTATCAACGTTGGTGAAAATTGTTACTGAAAATATATTTTCGTTACAATGAAAAATAATTCGACTAAAACCTTTTAATGTATTGTAATTTTTTTACTGGCATTAGTGAACATTTTATTGCATTTATTAATCGCTATACTTGTAATGAGTACGTTTAATACGAACCGCAATTGCGATGTGGAGATATGTTTATAAGACTAATTATTTACAAAATCGATAAAGATAAAAATAAATTATTTCATCATGCGAGTCCTTGAGACATTTTCTAATAAGTATATTTCATACCGCAATTAGAAAAATATAGGAGAATTCTGAATCCTTTGAAAAATCGCACACGTTTTTAAATCCTCACCATTTTTACCGGAATGTTGTATATTGGAGTTATACGTCATTCAGATACTACTGAATTACATGATTTGTTATGAATAGTTTTAAATACCAGTAATATAGAAGCAGAAAATAATGAATCCAAAATAATCACTTTATAATAACAATCGCAGAGCTGCGGCTATAGCTAATATATAATACACTAGCATCTACACGTGACTTCATGTGTGTTTAAGCCTTTATATATGAACTAACCTCTGCCCGCGACTTCGTTCGCGTGGAACAGTTACTTTGGGCTAACGATAACACGCTAAAGCTCTAAAGACAAAGAAAAACGATTTTTAAACATTCTTCATTGATGCTCCGCTCCTATTGGTCTTAGCGTGATGATATAGGGTAGGGGGTTGTACCCCCTACAACGTTACAAACTCACAACGTCACAAACTTTACTTGTTTATAATATTAGTATAGATGACACCATACATTACCTTCGTGTATCTTAAACTGTTTGTTTATATATCGCAGACCGAGATAGCTTTCAGATGAATTAATAATAAGTATTTCATGGATTCATTTATTTATTACTCTAAATATTTTTCAAATTGTTAATGAACGAAAACCAAAACATTCCCGTCGTTTTCCATCTGTCACTTATGCCATCCTAAATTGTTGCCAACAGAAGACAGAAGTTTATCAAACTTAGTTAACGCTTAATACCTTTATAAATTATGTTATGGGTTCTTTTGTCAAAGGGTACTTCTATAATCAAAGGTTTTCATCATGGCTACTCAGTTGCTTACCATTTTTTTTTAATTATATGAACAAAAAAATCTATGTCTAAATAACTGAAACTAATTTTAAATTTGAAACAAAAAAACAGGCCATTATGTAAGGTGGTTAAGGCTCTCAAATTCGAAGTAAACATAAACTATACGAAAATAAAGAAACATATCGCAACTCATGACACTATTTTCAAATAATTTTAAACAACACCGTGGGTCTTTATGGCTAATATTGAATTATATGTAGTCTTTACATTGTGAGGAATAGTGATACGGTCAGTATCATTATTTGGAAAAGTAATGGATACACAATAGAATCATATGATTAATCCAAAACAAATCCGTTTTTAATACTATCATAAACTTATGAAAGTGAATTCATTCTTGTTCAAAATTCATCATCAACTGTACTAAATATGATTGCTACATCAGGTTAAACTGAATCATTGTAACGGCGGAGATCTAAGCCATAGATTACTTTCATTAGCAAACACATTTTCTAATTTTGATTTTACAAAGTATTTTTTGGGTCGTTTTTTCATCAAGTCATCATTTGAAATGAGTTCACTATGAAAAAATACTAACTTTGACTTTGGTAGTATTGCTTTACTTTTATGACAATATCAAGCAATATCTATACTAATATAAAGCTGAAGAGTTTGTTTGTTTGTTTGTTTGGTTGAACGCGTTAATCTCAAGAACTGCCAGTCCTATTTGAAAGTTTCTTTCAGTGTTAGATAGCTCATTTATCGAGGATGGCTATAGGCTACATATCATCACGTTAAAACCAATAGGAGCGGAGCACTAATGAAGAATGTCTCAAAATCGGGCTATTTTTAGAGCATCCGCTGCGTGTCAGTGTCAGTATTATATGCATTGCCATGGTAACATGATAAGATTCTATCGGAAATATTATTAGGGTTTATTTTGTGTTACTGTTCAAAAGTTTATTCTACGTTATTTTTAATTCCAATTTTTACTACTACTTATAAGTAGTACGTTGCTATCGCAAACAAAAGTCTATTTTGTGCTGCTCTTCTAAAATGTTACTAGTAATAATATTCGTCTATCAATACAGGCGAAGGAATTAAACCATACTGCCAATTCTGAAGTTGTCAACATAGGTAGTTCTTATGTATTCTCTACCCAGTTTTATTTTATGTCTAAGTTAGTGTAAAGGTATAAGCGCCAAATCTTCTATATAATATTTCGTGAATTTTCTTAATTTTCAAGAACCCAGAATACATGTGCTCCGTGGTATTATTTTACATTTATTTCACTTATGCACAATAAACAAACCATATTACATAAAACGCTGCCAATTTAACACAATATAGAGTCAAATAACACAAGATTATGAATAAAATACAAAATCCCCTACATGACAGATTGAAATACCGTCAAAAACTCCTCAAAAAGTTTATTCTACGTTAGTTTTGTTCCGAATTTTTGGTTTGTGATATATTATGTATTATAAGAATAAAGTGTATGTATATAATATTGAAATAAAAACTTTCTGATGAATACATATATCTGCGGTGCTACAAATATCAACATCTTTTTTTTAATTCGTCGATATGTCTGTTTGTTTATTTGTTCCGGGTAATCTCCGAAATGGCTGGACCTATTTAAACGTTTTTTTTTTCTTAGAAATGACTACGCCATTGACCTAGCAAGGTCTTAACAGCTTCAAGCTGTTACTGTAGATGATGTGCGTGTCATACATACAAATATTTTTGAAAGAGTATTATTGTTATTTACACATCTAATAACAATTTTAAATTTATATAATACATTCAAAAAACGCGTGCGGAGCCGCGGGTAACAGCTAGTCACTACATAAAGAGAAAACAGTTTTGCCACCTAAAAAAGTGATATTCAATAAGACGAAACAGAATAATTATTATTTCAGTATTTCTATAAATTTGATAAAGATACATTATTTATCAATTATTTGTTAATGAATATTATAAATTTACACAATATATTATAATAAAATTGATCTACAATTTGACCAGTTCATTTAAAGGGCATGTAAGGGACGCAACATCAGTTATGTTTTTAAAATATTGATAAGGTAGGTAATTGGAACGTAAGAGTAAAGTGAAGGATCTGTCAAACTGTCTTTTTCATTTACATGTGTGTATATGTCGTGTAAAATTCAAGCATTAGTGTGAGTAATGCTTATTTTAATTAAATTAATGTACTTCTAATGCATTTTATATAAAATAAATAATTTTTTGCACTTCTCCGCCATATAAACTTTAGCTATGCCAAATTTCAAGTTCACCCGTTAACGGGAAATAGATTAAGAAGGGGTACGATTTTTTTGCTTCACGTATTAATATATAAATTTTGGTCAGTTTATATAATGACTGCGTATTATAAAACAAAGATATCTGCCACGTCTGTCTCCCTGTCTGTCTATTCGCGAAATACGTATACTCAAAAACTACTGAACGGATTGTCATGCGGCTTTCATCAGAAAGTAAAGTGATTTACGAGGAAGGTTTAAGTATATAATTTGACAAGATTTATTGTCAGAGTGGACAATGTCAGCCGTGCCGGGCCTGTTAATCTATACTTCTGTACTAAAATTATAAGAGATAAAGTTTGTGAATTTGTGAATGTGAAGTTATAGGGGGAAATACTGGTTCGATTTAAAAATTCTTACAGTGTTATATAGCTCATTTATCGAGGAAGGTTATAGGCTATATATCGTCACGTTAAAACCAATAGGAGCGGAGCACTAATGAAGAATATTTATAAATCGTGGATTATCTCTCTTGAGAGCTTCCGCTGCGTGTTAGCATTAAGTCAAAGTAACGATTCCACGCGGACGAAGTCGCGGGTAGGGGCTAGTAAAGTATAAATCTAATAATACGATACTAGTTAATTTATAAATTGTGGTCCATATGTTAATGTTATCTAAAAACTATATTATTGCAAATGTTTGCTAAGGGTTATTCAGCATTTCCATGTTTATAATGTTAATACTACAATATTTTAAACCTTTTACTTTCCACACTTTTACCGAACAACGCTGAAATTGTTATTACATTCATTCATTCTTTAAAAAAGTATCACAGTAACAAAATAACTGGGACAATATTGGATACAAATATTTAACAACTCGAACGGCTTCTAAACATGAAACAAACGATTCTTTGAACAATAGCAAGGACGGCACCGCAGCATTACTGAGACAAAAAGGTCATTGTTACGCATCGTTACTCAATAACTGGTCGCCCCCTTGTGTTCATTTAGTTGAGACGAAAGTGATACATGTTTTTTTTTCGAAATGAATACGCTGTTGACCTGGAAAGGTCTTTACAGCTTCATCGAACTACATACAACACGATGTGATACAAATAAAGACAGTCCTAACTACAATAACTTATTTTAAGTCTACAACCACCCTTTTATGACAAAACTATCTATAAAATAAATAAAATTGAAGTGTCCCTCCGTAATGTCGAAATAACACTTTTTCACTAAATAAACATAAAGGAATATACAGTATATACAGTTACTTATATTACGTTTTCGAAAATGTTTGCCTGTCTGTTTGTTTGGTGCGGCTACGCTCCAAAACGTTAGGACCGTTTTTGACTGACGCTAACAGATAACTGATGTTATATACAGTAAGTTAAGCTAAAGTAACTTTAGAAAAAGGATTTTTGTTCCTAAATTCCACACGGACTGTTACCACTAAGCAGCTATAATAAATACGATGACTTGAATTAACGTACATCAATTTAATCTCTATGATACTGTGTTTTTAGCATCAAAACCAACAAATATTATTTTCTCAAAAAAAGAGCAATCCTACTTAAATAATGCTATAAACAGGGTTAACTCCTTTATGAATCTTCATCATTTTTCCAAAATATTAATCTCGTTTCTCTATAGTCTTCAAGCATGACTCATATTAATATAATAATTCTTAATACATGAGCTCCTGAGCTGGCTCCTGTTCTTGCGCATTTGTTTAGACTTTGCTACACATCCAATCAGGTTCCGAACACTTGGAAGATATCCAATACCCAAAAAAGGTGATCAGACGGACCTTGCTAGTTATAGGCCTATAGCGATTACCTCCCTTCTTTCTAAACTGATGGAGCGAGGCATTAATACACAGTTGTTACGGTATCTTGAGGGTCACTAGCTTATCAGCGACCGCCAATATGGCTTCCTTCACAACCGGTCGGCTGGTGACCTTCTGGTTTACCTGATACATAGATGGGCTGAAGCTATAGAAAGCAAGGGCTTCTCCCTTTGGCAGTTAGCCTAGATATCGCAAAGGCTTTTGACAGGGTCTGGCATAAAGCAGTTGTTTCCAAATAAAGGGCCTACGGTATCTCTGAGACTCTGCATGTGGGTATCGAGTTTTTTGTCCGGGCGTAGCATAAGGGTTGTGGTAGAAGACCACATCTCTTATGCCTTGGCAATAAATGCCGGTGTCTCACAAGGCTCTGGTGCTATCTCCTACACTTTACATATCAATGATCTACTGGATATTCCTAATATTCATTGCTATGCAGACGACAGCACAGGAGATGCCGTATACTCGGGTCATGCAAATATTTCTTAGATGCTTGTTGATCAAAGGCGAACCAACTTTGTGTCTGGGGTTGAAAGGTCGCTGGACAGGGCTTCTGATAGGGGAAAGGCAAATCTTGACCAATTCAATACCTCTAAGACACAAGTATGTGCCTTTTCCACAAAAAAAAAACCATTCGTCATAGCACCTAAGTTCCAGGACACCTCTCTAAAAATTAGTAGTACTATCTGGATCCTTGGCATCAACATTTCTAGCGATGTACAATTCCGGAGTCATTTGGAAGGCAAGGTCAAATTAGCATTTAAAAAACTTGGTATTCTCAACCGGTCCAAGCAGTACTTCACACCAAGACAACGACTTGTGCTCTACAAAGCACAAGTACGTCCTCATATGGAGTAATGCTCACACATCTGGGATGGCGCTCCTGCCTACCAGCTTTCTCCTTTTGACTCTGTGCAAAGGCGAACAATTCGCATTGTTGGCGATCCCGAATTAACATGCGATCTAGAGTCTTTAGAATTTCGAAGAGACATTGGCAGTCTATGTATGCTCTATCGCATGTACAACGAAGAGTGTTGGTGCCCTCTTCACCATTTCATACCCGCACCTCCCGCCGCTGGCTGGCTGCTCACCCGCACACCTTAAAAGTTAGCGAGATGGCGACCACCGTAAGGTTCTCTCGGACCTTCCTTATGCGTACGCTAACACTATCGAATGGGTTGCCCAGCATGGTTTTTCCTCAGGGCTATAATATGGGGCTTTTCAAGAAGGGACTGAAACGCGCTCTTCTGGATCGGCAACACAACAGTGACGACCTTGGTGTTGCAGTTGTCCATAGACGATGGTAACCATTTACCATCAGGGCCGTCTGCCTGTTTGCTGCCTTTTGGCATAAAAAAAATGTTTGTGAAGTCTGGTTAAATACTTTATACAGAATTTGTTTACCTAACTTCATAATTAAACAATTAATTTTGTATGTAATTATAATGTTGTATATTACGATTATTTTTATCTCTATGCTATGACGTCATTTTTCTAGTGGAATTGACAGAATGAAATATATCTTACTATTCTTCAAACCTCTCACTTCTTTCAGTTACGTCATTGGAATTTTAACTTCGGAATAAAGTGACGGAGAATTAAACAATCTAATGTTTTTTTCATATTAATAATGATAAAAAAATTATTTGAAATTTCAGGCTCTCTATAGCCATGCCATATACATATACATTGTGAATATATGCCCGTAGAGTCTGCGGTTGGAGCGGCTAATGAACTCGCATCAGTCTGGTGGCAGATTCATTAAATCTTCGGAAGTTAGTCACGGACCAGTTAACACTTCCCTCATTAAAATACGTAGCCGATATTTTTGTTAGCAAGTTATTTCAAGAATGTTATAACAATAAAATTATTTTGTTCATAAAAATATATCCACGGTATTAATTAACAGTAACTTTATTGTCTCTTAAAGAAACTCATGAGTATTTGTTATAACAAGATAAATAACATGACACTAAATTATACTCAAACATTAAATGTTATAAAGTTACTTTCTCCAAGTTATAGTTGTTTTAAACATAATCTTCATATGAAAGTTGTAAATTTAAATTTCGTTTAGACCGTAAATTAATTATCTTCCAAATATGTTGAAGTTAAAATATAAAGTTATTACATAAATTTTATTACTTTGGCGTTATTTATTATACGGAAATCTTTTCACTGCTGTAGATTACAACAATTATACAAGGCGACTGGTTAGTCGCCAGCAATATTTTTACAGGTAAATCATTAGTCGATTCTCGTTCTAAATCAATTAAAAAAATGTGTGCTTGATATTTGACCTATTTATCTAGAAAAAAAAAAAACAAAACTAATATACACTCAACATCAGGTGATTTACACACAAAAAAACTGGTGTAATAATAAGGAAAGCAATTATTGACACCGTGCCCTGAAATCCCACCTACGTTCTGCACCTCGACCCGCGCCCCTTTTCTCTTTGTTCGACCGTGCAGCGTTCCATCGATAAGCAGTTACGTAATGATTAACCTTGAAAAGCGCCCTTTTATGTTGTTCATTGAACCTAGATGTGATTTTTTTAGCTTTAAAAGTATCGTTGCCATACTTCTAAAATTTCTAGAACAAACTTTAACTAAAGTTCTCTTTCTTGTTTATTAGTATTTGTTTTGATATTAACATTGTATACATGTTAATTGTGAACATGAATTACCAAAGATTTGACGGGCGTTAAACTTGAAACAGTCACCTGGTATACATATTATAATGTAACACGAGCTGATATCCGTTGCTTTATTCCCGTAATTCTGATTTTTCATAGGAATTACTTATGTAGTATATTACTATGTCTAGATAAATAATGTATAAATATTCTTAAAAGTTTTCTATTTATCAGTAATAGTCTTCTCAAAATCAGTTGAGTAATTTCGAAAATTAATCTGAATAAAACAACAGAGATTTCCATTTTAAATATTTGTATTGATTATCTGCATTATGGGTTGGGATAACTAAACAAAATAACCTTAGAAAGCTTATATTCTTACAAATCCGGAAAATGTGTTAACAAAGAATTAAAAAAGAAAAGAAAAAACAAATGTAACAAAATACATATATACAATCATTTTAAATTTTTAGTACATTCCAGAACTTAATGCCAATTTACTTAATTATGTATTGTTAACGATGTCTAAAAGCATTCGTTGCAATTCACGAACAAGTTAATTTTTATAAACAATAAAGAGTTTTGACTTCCTTATTATCTACAGTCTATTGTTGAATATTAATTTACCGTTTCAAACGGATACCGAATAAATCAAAGCGGTTTACGCTCAATTAACCTAAATATTTTGACGGTTTAGAAAGATTTTTCTTAACATTTCTCAAAGGAATGTTGCTTAATATTATTGATTTAATCGTTTTCATTGCGTGAAGAACTTTATCCTTTTTTAATTTATAGGGAAAGTCATATCTTTACAATACAGATGGTAACATTATCCTTCGTTCTTCTTCTTTAACTTGGAGTTGCTTTTAAAATAAAGGTTACAAAAAATATATAAAACATACATTTGCTTCATTCTTGTATACTTTAAAAGATTAATATGCGTCCGATTCATCTAAAGCTTGACTTTGCTACACATGTAATCTTATACCTTTAGACGAGCAATTCTCGTATATTTTTATATTTGTATATATTCAGGATCTCGGAAACGGCGTCATATATTTCCGTGAAACTTAATATGTAGATAGTTTCGGGGACGATAAATCAATCTAGCTAGATTTTATTCATAGAAAACTTTTTTAACCGAGTTATCAAGCAATGAAAAAATATAGCTAGAATATAAAGGTAAATTTCGCCGCCGCTGTCAAAACAAAAATAGCTCAGATGGAAATCGGTTGCTTCGAAAATCCGTGTAAACTCAGTTCGAATCCGAGTGACAGCAGAAGAGATTTTTTTTTTGTAAAAAAATGTTAATTTTATAAGGCAAACCTAACAGTTTATTTTGATTTAAAAATGGTTTTTAAAGAACCGAACTAGGCTCGCTCGCCCAGTTACTCTTTATTAAGATCTAAGGTATTTTTGTTAAGATCATTATTACTTTGTTATAAACTTATACAATGTTAATTAACGTTAAAACGGAAGGTAACGTGGTAGTCTTGAATCAAGAATGTAACAAGCAGAGGACATTTAAACTCAGTACATTTTCAACTTTACAAATAAGGGTCATCGATAAACTACTTGAAAGCAAAAATTTAATATCTACTTTTTTATTTCAGATCAAAAATTCTGTCGATCCACTAGCAATCCGGCATCTTCCGAAGCGTGTCGCGATGAGGTCGGCGGGACCCACGTGAGGTCCCGCCTAATCATGGGTTCCAACATCAGCCAGCATTCTGCGAAGGGTCTGAAAGGACGCCGAGCGCGATCCAGTGGAGACCTTTGCAATGGCGACACAAAAAGCCAAACTGAATCATCAGTGTGCGGCTCTGTAGTTGGTGACGTCTTGGGATGGAATCGCTCACTGCCAAACCATTTGGATGGTAACCGACATCTGGCTGACTATCCTCGAGTCAATAACAACTATGGAGACTTTAGCACGTATAATCGAAGCCATCCGAAGAGCGGTCGCGGTCTACGGTACAGAGTGAGCAAATCTGGTCAGTATATGTCCTTGAATTTTGAGTTCGTTTTTTAAAATACATGGTCATTATAACCCTTAATTTTTTATAATTAATTTGAAACTGTGTAACAAACGAAATGGAGTCAGTTATAATAAGTGAATACTTTTGAGAACTAGGATGGTACACCTCGTTGCCAGAGCGTGTTGATAACCACGTTTACAGATCAAAATAGTACCTCGGGAAATACTTATTTTTAGCAGTAATTTATTCGGTTGTGATATTTCCGCAGTCAAATTTATTAAACTTATTTATCATTGTCAATAAAAAAACTCCTACCTATCATAAAAATTGTAAAATAATTCCTTAAACGTTTACTAAACGATCAAATTCATTAGTACTTTAAAAAAGTGATAATTAAAACTAAATTCTTCAAGGGAATGAACCGTTTATGACAATATATGCATGGATTTAATTTCACCAAGAGTTGTACACAACGTAATAAAGCCTTAAAAGGGCAGTTTATAGAACTTATATGGGCTATAAAATGAAGGAAAACTTGCTTTATTGGATCCATATAACGGTATGAAAATTATCCCTATATCCGAAGCAAATTGTAATTCACTGCCATTTAAAATTTAAAGCAACGCGACTGCTTTTACTCGGGTATAAAATCTTTGACTTCAGAGGCAAAGCTCAAGGCTTTAAGAAACATTACGCCTGCGCTTAAGGTCGACTTTACTGTCGAAGAAATACATAGGCAATGATTCAAACTCAGTCGTTTTGGCAATGCGCCAGATACGGTTCCTTAAAGTGAAAATTGGTAACTGTTATATATAAAGCTATAAATTCTTGAATATATTAAATTTAACCACTGAAGGGGTATTTATAATCTAATAAAGGCAATTTTAACTTAAATTTTTATTTAATTTACTGCCAGAGTATAATTATAAATTAACGTGAATATGAATATTTTCATTGTCTTACCTGGATAATGTATAATCGTTAATGGATGCAATTCTGGTGTTGATTGTACAAATTACATAGTGTATTTAGCATAATTTGTTTCATATTGCTTTATTAGGATTAAAATTTTTCTAAGTAATGACATATAGGTAAATTTAAAATGTCTGTTTTTTAACTGGACTGATGCCTGAAATCCGACTGAATTGGATTTGATTACACTTTTTTTGGAGATCAGAAGACTTTTATGATATTATTATTAGGCTTTCCAATAGAAGTTAAGTAATAATTGTAAATGTAACATTGATAACTTATAAAATCCACTAAATGTAATGAACAAAAACAAAATGAAAAGATAACAAGCCATTCATATGAGAAACGATGTTCGCATAAGACAACTGGTATCCACGTGAACTAATTCATTGCCACAAGATAATTTACATTATTATTACAAATGGGTATAGTTCCTAAATATTTTTATAGGAGGGGTTATCTTTGTAACGATTGATCTGATTTCACTAACATTTGTATTATCTGAGTCCTACATAGTGGCTTTTGTCCTAACTAATGTCGTAAATGCAAATGTGAGTTTGTTTGTTACAATGTCACGCTTTAACTATTCAACCGATCTTGGTAAACTCTACGTACACGCTGGCAGTTATACAAAAAGAGACGGCGTATATTTCATTCAAAAAATAAAAACTGTTATTAGAATAGTTCAAATCTACATTAACGCGAATAAAGCCGCGGAATAAAGCTAGTGTTTATTAAATTAGAACTGTAATCAACTCGAAAGATATTGGAGGCGGTTGCGAGTAATCTAATAAGAATGTTTTTCGACATCTTTCTAGTTTGTAACCTTTTCGGTGTTATTACAAAAACAGTAAATACGTTTTAGGAAAACATTGAATGATTGTACGTACACTCACGATAAGAATTACCCCTGACAGATTCGTAGCTTATGAGCAAAAACGGAAGTCGTTCCATTTGACATTTTCTAATATATTTTATAACGCGCAGTGAGAGTTGCTAGTAAAAAGGTTACTAGCACGATAACATGAAAATGGGGTTTCCTACATCACTCCCGCCAAGTGCAGGACAAGGATGGTGTGGATCTGTGAAGCGAACACGTCTATTACAGTGTGTCCGATTTTGAGTTAGATTTTTGTCACCCTGCACTGATAATGTTTTAATTGACGATGGTGTATAGTTATCTAATTGTGTTTCTTGTGTCATTATTGTAGGCCGGCTTATGGAGTTCCTACAACGTATGGTATACTTGTTTTAAGAATATTACGTTTTAAATGCACCGCGCTCGCTTAATGTTCGCGATCTTGGTCGTTTGTTTCACTTTGGTTAGGTTAGACTTGCGAAAAAAGATAACGCGAACTTGCCTCGGGTGAGCGCGGTGCGATTAATACGAAACCATTTTAAAGTAAGTAATTAACATGTGTTTAACTTTTTTGTAATAACACCGTTTAAGTTTACTAATATAATACAACGAAGGCTACATTTACTCTTCTATTGAATCTCAGTCCAAAATATCAAGTCGATATTTAATAAAACCAAGCTTTATATAAATGTGTCGAATACCCAAAGTTATAAATTTTAAAGTTGCTTTAGTTTTATGGCGTTTGCCTCGGAAGGCATTTTACTGCGAGAATTAATTGCCAGAGTTGGTCGTTAATAGAAATATCTTTAGCGTGGATTACCAACACGATATTAAAACAAAGAAAATACATTGTATAAGAGTTTGCGAACAATTTCGATAATTACTTAAACTTCTAGTATATGTTTTGATATTTTACAAATATTGTCAAGCGCTTTATTCTTTACTAGCACCTGCCCGCGATTTCGACCGCGTAGTAATAGTTACTTCAGGCTAACACTAAAACGCAACGGAAGTTCTCAAGAGGAAAAAACTTCCGATTTTGGAACATTTTTCATCGGTGCCCCGCTCCTATAGGTCTTAGGGAGATGATATATGCACATATATATATACACACATATATATACATATAAGCTATATAACACTGAAAGAATGTTTCAAATCGGTCCAGTAGTTTCTAATATTAGTATAGATAATATAGAAATATAAATTGTCAAGACTATTCCTAATATCAATTCTACTAATAGTAAAAAATGGAGTTAATTTAAAAAAAAAGTATTATTTCATATTTGAAATATAGATCTGAAACTACCCACAATGATTCGCGGATACCCACAATGGACGTATTAGCGGGCACAGCTAGTAGTATATAGATAGTATATACGAGTATATCTATACTAATATTATAAAGCTGAAGAGTTTGTTTGTTTGTTTATTTGGTTGAACGCGCTAATCTCAAGAAGAACTACAGGCCCGATTTGAAAGTTTATTTTAGTGTTAGATAGCTGATTTATCGAGGATGACTATAGGCTACATATCATCACGTTAAACCCAATAGGAGCGGAGCACTAATGAAGAATGTCTCAAAATCGGGCTATTTTTAGAGCATCTGCTGCGTGTCAGTGTCAGTATTATCTTTGCGTTACCATGGTAACATGATAACATTCTATCGGAAATAACATCAGGGCTTATTTTGTGTTCCTGTTCAAAAGTTTATTCTACGTTATTTTTAATTCCAATTTTTGATTATACGTAGTACGTTGCTATCGCAAACAAAAGTCTATTTTGTGCTGCTCTTCTAAAATGTTACTAGTAATAATATTCGTCTATCAATACAGGCGAAGGAATTAAACCATACTGCCAATTCTGAAGTTGTCAACACAGGTAGTTCTTATGTATTCTCTACCCAGTTTTATTTTATGTCTAAGTTAGTGTAAAGGTATAAGTGTCAAATTTTTGTATATAATATTTCGTAAATTTTTATAATTTTCAAGACCGCAGAATACATGGTCCGTGGTATTATTTTTCATTCATTTCAATTATGCACAATAAACAGATATTATATAAACACATATTACATAAAACGACACCAATCTAACACAATATAGAGTCAAATAACACAAGATTATGAATAAAATATAAAATCTTCTACACGACAAACTGAAATCCCGCCAAAAACTCCTCAAAAAGTTTATTCTACGTTAGTTTTGTTCCCAATATGTGGTTTGTAAATAAATACTTTTTGATGAATACAGTGCTACAAATATAAACTTTTTTTTTAAATTCTGTCGATATGTCTATTTGTTTATTTGTGCCGGGGAATCTCCAAAACGGCTGGACCTATTTCAACGGTTTTTTTCTTAGAAATGACTACGCTATTGACCTAGCAAGGTCTTAACAGCTTCAACGGACTACAAGTAATACTTGAACGGGAATTTTACGTGCAAATAATTAACTAATTAGCTGTTTTATTTTAAGGTAACGGGTTCAGCAGACGATACCCGCCCTGATAATAAGACAAACTATACCTAAACCTTGCCCAAGAATCATTTTATATATTGGTAAAAACGGCATGAAGATGTGTTTTTGATCTTATCACAAACATACATATAGACAGACGTGGAACACGACTTTGCTGACACTATGTTGTGATAAACCGTTATTCGTGCATTCGTATGTGTGAAATTGACCAAAAATATGTTGTTCACTGTAAACATGCGCGTGTGACGTACATTGTACTGGACTCCAAGAATAAATATAATTTAAAGTCATATGTTTGTATGTGATTTAAATTATAGCAACGTATACTAATAACTTGATTATATCAACAATATGGACATATTATATCTATATAATAAAAGATTTAACACATATTGTTTGATAATGCATAGCTTAATATTATCATTACTTTCTTATACAGCGTAAGTGAGCACTGAGGGTGATACAAGGATAGTAAAGTTCCAGCTATGTGGCTTATGATAAATCTCATCCCATTCGATACACTATTAGTATTCACATATATATTGTACATGTTACCTGTTACTGTAGATGATGTGCGTGTCATACTTACAAATATTTTTGAAAGAGTATTATTGTTATTTACACATCTAATAACGATTTTACATCTATTTAATATATTCAAAAAACGCGTGCGAAGCCGCGGGTAACAGCTAGTATCTATATATAATCTAACATTTACCAACAATTTACCTGTCTTACATCTAACAATTTACCAGTAAACACATAGTAGAATAATATAGTAGAAAATTCAACAACAGCCTAGTCACTTTAATATAATAATAAATCTGCGTACAAGATAGCTTCTTCTGGATGGGCTCAGCCGTGACGCAGGCAGATAAGGGCCGAGGGAACCAGATAAAAACCTTAATGGCCCTAATGCTGGAGCCCATCGATCATCTCGCCTCACCTCGGAATTATTTAGACGAACAAATGATTACGTGGGTAATGTAACGCTTTTTCTTGATAAATTATATAAATTTTGTGATAAAGTATAATATATACACACTACAATAACACTTAGAAGAGTCGCGGTTGTACGTAGAATATATTTTTTATCCCTTGATTGAAATATATCAGATATAAGAGTGAATAAATTTAATAACAACTATATTTATATATCTAACCTCGTTTACTCAAACCAAATCTAATTTTAGCCGTTTCAAGATTTCAGTTTTTATTATACATATAATATTTGAAGATCATAGAAAAAAGAACTTGAACTTTGAAATGTAAATTATGTAAGTAAAATGTAAAAAGATTTTAAAATTTAATGACTCATATATGTAATTTTTTATTATCATAGCTAATATAAAAGGACTCCTAGAACAGAGTTAAAATTATATCCTTGTTTATAGAAACTCGTAAAAACCTCTATGCTTACTCTGATGGTAAGTAAGACTTATAAGCGTGTATTCGTGTCGTGGTATGGTGGCTATGAGATCCAGCTATAACCCTTACATCCTTACAACCTTTTTAGATGTAATGTCTTAAAGGGGTCAGGTTGAATGTCAAAGAGCTTAAAATTTGGAATTATTTTTCATGTTGTAATTTATAAATTACTAGCAGACCCGGCGGACGTTGTCTCACCAAGGGACATAACTATTACATTACATTAATATATTTCCAAATTCGTTTTTGATTGTATGGTATTAGACGTATCCTTAGAAAACAGTAGTACATTTTTCTGGATCAGTCCTTTTCCGTACTTCCCAGGATATGTTTGAGTAACTAGTTACGGCGTGAAAGCGTAACAAACAAACTTTCACACTTAATAATATAAGTAAGGAGTCTCTATATGTGTATCGCTATTTATATCTAAAAACAAAAATATTATTAAGTTATATATCAACAGTTATATGTCAACAAAAAAATATTTTTACCATATCATAGTATTTAATCGATATTAGCGATTTCTAATATGTCCTTGTAAATCAAATATAAGTACAACTCGTGTTTGATATAGAATTGGAAAATGAAGGAAATAAAAAAGAGCGTATATTTCATAATAATAACCACAAACAAATATCACAATTAATCTTGACCAAGGAATGGTACGGGTTATGATGATGTCACGCAAGTCACGCTCTTCACTTTATGTTACAGTCAAGGACGCAGATGGAGCCTACGGCACGTTTTATGCCACCAAAAATATGCATTATTTATATAACACGCATTCACCCACATGAAGGAAAAATATCAAAGACGTGAAATATGTATGAAATATGGGATATATTTAATGCGTGGAAGAGGCTAGAGGATACTTTTTAATTCGATTTGCAATAATTTACAAATGTCTCAAGTCGTAACGAAAGCTTTTATTTTATTTTTGCAACTAATCCGGATTTTTGTTTCCATTATAAAGTGGGTACCTGTCTTGTTAGAACTTTCCAGGGCGTTTTTGTGGTATCTCAGAATTCACGTTCCGTGGTAATATTTTCCATGCATTTCATTTGTGTATTGTATCCGAACTAGATACATTACTTAAAATGTCAACAATATTACTAATTATAGAGTCAATAACACAAGATTCTATTTAGTAGTCTATTACTGTCATTGTCAAATGAGTAGCGATATTACAAGTTTCTTGATATAATTTCAATGAACTAAAAAGATGGTGGCCATCTTGTTAGAACTTTCTTGAGAGTTTTTGTGGCAACTCAGAATCCATGCTCCGCGGTATTATCTCTAATCCACTTCACTTGTGCACAATAACCATACTACATTATGTAAAGCACCACCAATTTTACACGATATAGAGCCAAATAACACCAGATTGTGGTGAAAAATATAGAGACCACGACATGACAAACTAAGATCCCGCCAAAAACTCTGAAATTTATCTATTTATTCCTTGTTTTATTTATTAATAAAATTACTACTGGATATAAGTCATTTCAGCCATTCTTCACTCTATAAATGAAATGTAAGAATATTTTATTTAATATCTAATTAATTTTATTCATGGTAGATTATCTAGATCGATTTTAAGTTTTCTTTTATTACTTAGTTTATTATAATTTTATAATGATTACTTACCTATATATAACCTCTTCTGACTTTTTATTTATTTTTACTTATCTCTGTTAAATTTTATCATTATATAATCACTATATAGTCAACGTGGGTGAGCGTAATGTTTGGATTAAACTTACTTTTTGTAGAATATATATTTGTTATATATATATATCACAACAATATGCGAAACATAACAATTAGTAACATCCAAAATAACTAAACATATGCTACTTAAAGAGAATATAGCTATTCATCAATGAAAATATTTTTGGAATTGGGTCAGTATTTCCATAGGTTACAAGCTGTTCGGGCATTTTCATATTTTTTCATATATGGGTGGATCGCGATACCGGGCTTGCGCGATCGTAACAGCTACAACGACAGTTGCGCTCGGTGACCTGTCATGTGAACTTTGCGCTGCCGAATCTTATTGTTTTTATTGTGGTTTTGACCTCCTATGTTAATAATAAACTTTTAAAAGGTAATTCTGTGTACGTGTATGTGACAAAAAACTGCATTGAAGGATATCTCGAGATCGATATACAAAAGCCAGGTTAGTGGTTTGCCTTGTATGAGGGGTAAGGAAATGCCGAACTGAGGGGTAAACCAGGCCATCCCGGGTCCGTTTTTGCGCAAACACAAGCTATATTGAAATCGCGGTGATCGAATGTTTTGACCGGTAGAATATCTGTTGTCCGCAGTTTCGAACCCAAACGGGTTTTCGGTGTACCTGTACATACCCACTTAAATTGGTACCAGTATCGGCTGATGGTGAATCAATACATTGCAAGGAAACCTGAACTTGAAAAATGTTCTTGTAAAATCACTGTATTTAGGAAAATATAGAACTGTAAATCTCTCGGAGTTGGAAATCAACAATACGTTGTGGGTTGGTGTGGTGATTGTGTTCAAACCTTCCTTCCAGAAGAAGCTTATGACCCAGCATTGGGTCTCCTATAGGTCGATGATGATGATTACATGCTACAGACATACAATTAATCCTTTATTATAATAGTATCAATCGCGAAAGTATAAAAATTAGTCATAAAAATATGTAATAATACATTGTCTAATCTCTTTACAAATTGCAAAATAATATCTGTATAATACATGTATAGTGCGCGGCAAACTTTTTGACCGCTCTGAATATAGCTATGTCGAACACAAATTCAGATATAAATACGTATAATGTTATGTGTATAACATCGAAACAACTTAACGATAAATAAATTACAGTTTTAATTCCACTAATAATATTGTATATTTGTTTTGTATTCAACTTTTGACAATATATGGCCAAGCTCTACCTTATACCTATATTCGGAGCGGTCAGAAAGATTGACGCGGACTATATCATGCTTTTTACATAAGCATATGTTTATTAACTATTAATTTTGTATTAAACGCGTTCCCTACCACCTCGTAAGAGCGATCTATCTTGTCGCCTACCTAATCGGTAAAAAAAAATGTGGAGGCATTCCTTCTCGACGCGACCGTTATTAATCCCAATTTGCCGCGACGTTCGAATCAGCCCTCTCAGACGTTGATGTATCATTAATGGGCTACAATATTTTGTAGAAATAATTTATTCTACGCTATACCATTTACAAGTATTTTTTTCTCATAGGAGGCAAACGAATAGGTGAGTCACCTGATGTTTCATGATCACCACCGTCCATAGACACTAACAACACCAGGGAAGTCGTAAATACGTTGCCAGCCTATGTTTCGGGATAGGAGGACAGGAGAGGGGAAGAGAGGGTAGGTATGCCTCCAGTGCTTTTACTGACCGAACAAAACGCAACAATGCCAGCACTGTTACTTCAGGTCGGTTTTCTGTGGTTCGAGTGATACTACCCCGGACGAGCCGACCCACTCATGCTGAAACCAATAATAGCTTCAGCGTGGCTCTAGCACCTATAAAAGTCTTACATTACAAGCTATTACAACTTATGATCTAATTGATAATATCTCATTTTCTTTTTTTAATAAATTACCAGCAAACTTGTTAACTTTGAAAATAAAACGAATCAAAATATACAATATTTCGTAAGTAAAATGATCTATATAATTGATGGAAGAAAGATAAACGGTATTGTCAAAAGACATCATTGATTATTTTTCAAGTTAATGAAGAATATAATTTCTTTGATTTATTTTCATCATTAATTTCAAAACTTGTAAACACATCTCTTATTTTATTGAATTGTACGAATAATACTTATCTTTAACCGCGACTTCGCTTGCGTTAATAAAAATTTGACATATACCTAGGGAATAAGCAAATTTTTCCTGGATGAAAGCTACCCTATGTCCCTACAAATTTACAAACAAAAGCAAACAGACTTACATTTACGTTTATAATATTAGAAGTGTTAGGATTGGAATTTGGAATGTAATTTGAAATTGAGAAGCTGCAATATCATTTTACCGATAATCACAAAATTTTACCATACCTCATAGTCCGGTAAAGCTGTTAAGACCTTGCTAAGTCAATAGCGTAGTCAGTTCGAGAAAAAAAAACATACCTGAGTTTTTTAATGTACAAGTTTTCTACTCTATCCATTTTATTAAAACGCCACAAACAGCGCTGCAGCGCTTCAACGTCTATATCGTTCAACCGATAGCAATTAAAATTGATAAATTAATACATATTTTAACATGCAGTATAGCTATTGATACAACAAAGAAAGCTAGGAATAATAAATAACAAAGGCGTGCAGTGCCGTAGTTCAGTGTATCTGTTATGACCTTGCTAGGTCAATAGCGTAGTCATTTCGAAAAAAAAAGCGCGCAGCGCCGTGTATACACTAAGTGTATGTAATGGGTACACATGTGGTCTTCAACTTTATCTATCTAATCTAATATCTTTAAACGAGCAATTCTTGTATATTTTTATATTTGTATATATTCAGGATCTCGGAAACGGCGTTACCGATTTTTGTGAAACTTAGTATATAGGTGGTTTCGGAGACGATAAATCGATCTAGCTAGATTTCATTCATAGAATACTTTTTTAACTGAGCTTTCAGGTAATGAAAAAATATAGCTAACTAGGCAAACCTAACTGTTTATTGTAATTTATAAATGTTTTTTAGAGAACCGAGCTAGGCTCGGTCGTCGAGGTACTCTTTCTTATATGGAGAATCGTGAATAAGAATCTTGCCAGTATAAAGCCAGCTATTAGAGAGTAACATTATAAAAGTTTCAGTAATAAAGTGCTATGTAGTTTTCTTATTTCCTTATTCATTCAGGGCAGCAGTTAATAATCAGGAATATGTAGTCTATATACCAACTTACTAATAGTGCTTCGCTACGCCTGCGTTACACTTATGCCTAACTTTCAGAGAATCCCCTTAGTCGCCAAGCCCAGTATTGGTATCCTTAGCGTTGACATATCGTGTGACATCTATTTTGACGGTTATTTGAATAGCAAAGCAATATTGGCATCCAAAAAACTAGTTGTCGTTAATAGGGCAAGACAGTTTTTCATACCAGAACATCGTTTGCTACTTTATAAAGAGCAAGTCCGCCCAAACCTAGAATACTGTTCTCATCTTTGGGCTGCTCCTCAATGTCAGCTGCATCCGTTGGAACGCATCCAGCGTAGAACGAGTTGAATCGTCGGCGACGAGGTAATATCCGATCGGCTCTACTCATTGGTACTGCGTCAAGACATCACGTCTCTTTGCGTCCTTTATCGTATCTACCACGGTGAATGCTTATAGGAGTTGTTTGGACTTACACCTGCCGCTATATTCCACTATTGTACAACCCGCCTGAAACAAAAATTTTTTCCACACCACCTGGATGGGTGGAGGTCTTCCGCGGTGAGGTTTTCAAGGTCATCTCTGCCTCGTACTTCGATCCTGTGGAACTGAATCACAGCGGCGGTGTTTCCAAAACATTACGAGTTACAAATCTTCAAAACACGAGCGTACACTTCTTAAAAGGCCGTCAACGTACTTGTGACTCCCCTGGTGTTGCTAGTGTTTATGGATGGCAGTAATCACTTACCATCAGGTAATTCGCCTGTTTGTTTGCCCCCTATGATATAAAAAATACTACTAGGACGATTGTAGCCCAGTGAATAAGATCGCGCGTCTCATATATAAAACCTATACATTTAGACACCCCAGGACTCAAAGGTCCTCAAAGGTAAGCAAATCCAAGACTCACCGCCCGCCTTTAGTACTAATATAATACTTGAATAATCTCTGTTAGATTATACGTTCAGGTAAAGCAAAAATAAAATAACCTATGGAACATTAACGAGCGAATCAATGACTCGTCTCATACATATATTCTATATTTGCATACATTACTTCGAGTTCCGAACAAGAACAAGGAAACATTAAGTTAATCCCGCTGAATCCGACTTCGCGGGACTTCCATTAAATCTCTTTCGAACGATACAATGTCTCTCTAAGGTACAGTATTATCGAGTTTTCCCATAGTTTACAATTGCAAGGAATTTTGTCTTCGGAAGAGAATATATTATCCCATCGAGACCGTCTCTCATACAGAATTCATTTTAGGGTGTGGAATTAAACAGTTAACAGTTTTAATATTAATGGGTTTTCTGGTACTTTAGTTCTATTTAGAACACTCATTCCGAAATTAATTCACGTACATTTATTTACGAAAATACACTTATTTTAGGTTTTATTTAGTTGTGTTACAATTTATGGAAATATCAATTGTAGATTTGTTTGTCTTTTTAAAAAATATTGATTTTATTTTTAAGTTTTCATGCAGATAGATTTGGTCTTATAATTGTAGAGACAGTCCGTATTTTTTGTAACTTAGAGGCTTTTCCTTTTTTTTGTAAATATCCACAGACAGGATGTCCGTGTATCGTATACGATATACGACGATCGTATAGGCCCCCGTTGAAAATCAGTACTGCAATATTATTTATGCAATCCAATAAATTGGCATTTCAAAAACACATTCTTCCCGCTAAAATTTCGAAAATTTTATTTAGTACTTTGGTACTAATACGTTTAAAAACCTCATAAATTCGTTTTTTATTTTTCAATAAATCATCTTATACGATTTCATACACAAACTTTCACGAACATATTTCACAAACTACACTCAGATGACATGATTTAAGCCTAAAAAACTTTTCTGATTTTTTTTCTCGAGGTAACTACAATATTGACCTAGCAAGGTCTTAACAGCTTCACCGGCCTACTTTCAGAATTTAATAAAAGTGCACGTTACATACAAGAAAAGCCTTTTCAAAACACCTCTATACACTATAATCAGGGCCTTTTGAAGCAACTCGATTACTGACTCGCCTTTTTTGCTATTCGAGAGCATTTCTAATTAATCTCCTTAAAACTTAGTTTCTCACGGCGGGAATTCTAATCTTTCTTAATTACACTGGTCTTCAAAATGGTACGTTAAATTCAGAGTCGTTAATCAAAAACAAACTTTTTACAATATATTTCAATTATATAGCCTTAATTGTCTTGAATGGGATAAGGGTGATATTTAGAAAAGGCCCTCGTACTGGAATAGCAATAGAAGTCATAATAGAATACAGACTAGTCGTCGTACACATTTGTTCGAAAAACTAGTATTCGTTACCTTAGCTTGAAGACTTAATCTGTGGTACTTTCATGGGCTAATAGAATTGAAACAAAAATTAATTTATTATAAATTTCATGGCAAATAAAAATTGTATATAACTACAGGGTTAAAGTAATTATTCATGTTGTTTGAGAACATTTTCGAATATTAATAGTATATCTCGAAATGAATAATTTGTTGTTTCTCCCAAATAACATTCGACCATTGTTAAGTAAAATATGTCGTAAACAAGAAATATCAAGGCTGTTCCCACTTTACTCGAAAGGTTCTTCAAGAATGACGTCTGTTTTGTTGAAGACAGTCGCCTACAAATTAATTTATTATCTAGCAGCATATTTAATAATAAATCATATCGTAAACGTGAAAGCGCGTAAACATGGATGGATCTTGTTATACGCAAAAACTACTGAAAAGATATTGGAAAATTTCGACGAGTCAATTTATCGTAGGGACATAATTATAATCAAATACTTTGTCAGACCTGTAATTTTTGTTTACTGAAATTTTGCTTTACTTAAAACTTACTAAGCATTATTTATAAATATTCCAAGATAAATTCTATATTTTATAGGAATGATCTTTTCAATTACTTTTACTATGATTTATAATTTTATTGTATTATAAAACTGAATTTATCAATAAAGGATCTTATCTTAGAAAATCACCCATCATTTCAACAAAATGAAACTGATTTTTTTTTTTCGAACTGACTATACTATTGGCCTCACAAGGCCTTTATAGCTTCACCGGACTAGAACCTGATTTGTTTTTATACTTTCGTATATCAATAGAACTGAAATCTTTTTCTAAACATCTTCGAGAAATTTAGCAAAAGTAAATACGACCTATATTTAGACCACCTTATTATTAATAGAATACCTTATGTCCCAGAGTGATTTTAGTGAAGCGAAACCAACATGTTATTAGACAAATATTTTGTTCACGACTGTACGCCATCGCCAGCCATCTCAGACTCCAAGGCGTCGTGTCTCCGCCATTGTCACTCTTATCGCGTCACCAGATTTTGGACCGAAACGCCTTTATTTTCCTAACTATTGAATATAAACGTTATCTTCTCTTGTTTACCTAACCATTATGAGTTATATGTTAAATAAAGTTACCTGAGCCATGTCTCAGAATAACAGTACTGAGACAGGTCAAATTAGATAAGTTTTACATGGGTTCGGTTTGAGATATATCGTGGACGTTGCGCTATTGGTACGTTTATTTACTTAACTACAATGAATATACATACATGAATATACAATACAATGTATATTAAATAGACACTTATATTCAACAAGAATTATTGCGATAACTTAAATACATTAAATAACCGTGTGCTTCAAGTAATGAAAAAAACACCGTTTGAAGAAACGTTATATATTTCTATTTTCGAATCTGACATATTGAGAACTAGTTTCTGCCCGCGACTTCATTTGCGTAGAATAGTTACTTTAGGCTAACGCTAATAGCCTTTTTCGATGAATGAGCTATCAACACTGAACGAATTTTTTAAATCGGACCAATATTTCCTGAGATCAGCGTGTTAATAAGCTTTATAATATCCCTGTCCTATCCTATACTATATAGTTTAAAGGAATTTTTCCGATAAAAAATATATATAGGAGTTGTTGAGGCACGCATGCTTGATACACATGCATGTTTTAATAACTCATATACGTATATCTAGATAGCTTAGGTTAGCTCAGAGAGATCGCGATTCTTGCACAAAACAGGCGACAGCCCAAGCCGAGGTGTACCGTGCACCCTTGAGTTAGTCGCCCTAACATCCCAAATCGGCTGAGTGCCTTCAGCGCTCGCCTCAGTAGTTCGGTGAAGCTGTAAAGACGTTTCCAGATCAACAGCGTTTACATTTCGAAAAAAAAAGGTTTATAATATTAGTATAGATTACAACTCTTCTCTCTTACTTAACTCCAGTCGTCATTCAAATTACAATAATTTTTGATAGAGTGGACCGATTTTAAGGAAACCAAAAGTTTGTTACTCCTGAGGATATGCTTTATGGTTGTCTTGCTGCAGTGATCCGTGTTGATACAGAAAGACAGACATTTCCAAAAATGATTTAAATGTATTCTATTACTGATTTCTAGACACGTGCAACGTTTTTTTCACGAAAATCGAAAAAGTACAGACACGTTATTTTTTTTTTCGAAATGACTACGCTGTTGACCCAGCAAGGTCTTAACAGCTTCACCGGACTACTAAGGCGAGCGCTTAAGATTTTATTTTGGCAACCAGCTCAAGAGTGCTCGGCACACCTCGGCTTGGCTGTTGCCTGTTGCATGCAAAATCGCGACCTATCTTAGCTAACCTAGCTAACTATTCATATATGTATGAGTTGTTGACGCCTTGTCACCGTATCGCGCAAGCAGCGCGCTCAAGGGCTTCCTACCGAGGGATCGGACCTAGGCTTGAGCCGCTGTGAGGCCTAATCGGGTATACAAACACGTTAGATTTACATCCTTTTAAAATCTCCATTAAAACGAGCGAAGCCACGTGCAAAAAACAGTTTATAATAAAATAAATATATTTTAGACAATCCATCTAAAATATTCACAACCCTGAGTAGACGATAAAGTATGTTAGGTAATAACATTGTAAATCCAGATCCTGTAAGATGAATAAAGCTTGTAAGGTATTTCATAAATAAATTAATATGAAAAATAAGTAACGGCCAAATGGAATCCCTATTTTACGTCCACTGATAAATTATTATTGCTGATAAAAGTACATTGGAATTCCAATTTTCTTTCTGAAAATGTTTTTTTCTTAAGATATATTTTAGTATATGTATATATACGCAGTCCTGTATTTGTCACTTCTTTTTGGGAGCACGCTAATTTTCGAAAGTTTTTTAAGTCCATATTTTTATTCAGTTTTTATGGCAATTTTTTGATATTGTCGAAATTCCATTTAAGGGCACTGGGTGCTCCAGCGTTCCCCACAAAAAAGCCCTGTCAACCTGCCATATAAATATTAGAAAAAAAAATTTATATCATAGGATACAAACGAAAAGGTGGGTCACCTGATCTTAAGTGATCACCACCATCCATAGACACTTGCAACCCCAGGGAAGTCGCAAGTGCGTTGTCAGCCTAAGTTGGGGGAGGGGGGAGAAAGGGAAGAGGAGAGTAGGAAGGTGAGAAGAGGTGAGCCTTCGGCGCTCTTACTGACCGAACAAAATGCAACAATGTAAGCACTGTTACTTCACGTCGGTGCTTCTGAAAGAGGGTGGTAGAATCCCGGACGAGCCGACTCATTCATGCTGAAACCAGTAATAGCTTCAGCGTGGCTCTACCACCTACAGATGTTGTAATTTCATCACATTGTTTTACTTTACTGAAAGCTTTAACTCCATCAACGCAGTATTCCAATACGTTATCCACTAAGCCATCATCGTTTGAAATCTACTTAATGACATTTATGGGTTTGATAATGTACAACACACAGCTAAGTATATGGAATTAAAAGCGTGACATTTTCTAAGAGAGTTCGCTAACGTAGAATAGTACTAAGATTCTTTTTCAGCCTTTTTGCAAATGAATCCCTTGAGGATGTTAAAATGGAGATTCAAAATACGTGAGATTTTAGATAGTTCCTGAAATTTGCTGACGGAAAATCTCACCGGGCTTTCAATTGGTAACTGTAGAAATCTTTAAGGCTCAATTCAAATAGATGTTAAAATTACTACAGTACGTAAAGACGAAAGAAAAAAATGGTAAAAAAAATATCTAGAAAACATAAATTCCCAATTATTTTATACAAGTATTCCTATTTGAAACCTGGAACAAACGTCGATGTAATCCCACTACATTATGGAACAAGTTGAGGCCTACAGGTGCACATCAGTATAGCAAGGTAGAGGTAAGCTGACGCATACTGACTTATAATCTTATTGGTAGTACTGAAATGTCGACTTAAGCCTGGCTTTTCCTACTTACGAACAAAGGCCCGTTTTGAATGTATGAGCTGAATTTTGAATAAAAACATTGCGCTTTGTTGTTACTACGTAGTCTCTTCTTTTAATATTATTCTTCACTTATGCTAGATTGTTATATTGTTGGCGCTAACTTGCATAGTTACACCTTACGAATATATATTTACTATAATATATACTACTATATTATTAGATAGTATAAAACAAAGTCCTCTCCTGTCTGTCTGTCCGATAAACTCAAAAACTACTTAACGGATTTTCATGTGGTAATCACCAATCGATACAATGACGCATAAACAAGGTTTAGGTATTATAATTTGTCAAAGTTTTTTTAACAGGATGGGACTACGTCTGCCGAGCCCGCTTGTAATACATGTAAAATCGAAATCAATTTGTTTAAACGCACAAATCTCTGAAATACCGGCCAGAATTGTAAAATAATTTAAACATTTTATAGCCTATTTATATAGCAAGATTTTGGATTATCTAACATCTCGCTACGACCTTCAGGAGCAGAACAATTACAATACAAAGTATAGTTCAAAAACTATGCTATCCTAAAAATAACTTTATCGGTGCTACTGGCCATTTGCTTGGCGTAGATTATCTTGCTCGAGGACACGTTGATCGTCTGAAGACAAACGAGCCCTATCGAGAAGAAGCGAAACGTGAATGCCTACGTAAACAAGGTACCATGGCGCGTAGTACAGTCTCGTGGTTACTCTCAACACAACAGTCGTATCTCATACAGAACTTGTTGTTACCTGCGGCTTCGGTCACGGTAATATAGATTTAATCTATCTCACAATCAACATCAATAATACTTTACTAAATTTAGGCAATGACAAGATGCTTATGAACGTCAAAATTATCATATGTTTGCCAAACAACCCGAAGAGTCGGCAAGAAACTCGATAGGGCTTATCTTTTAACATAGATAGATTTAAAATAATTTAATATTTAGAAGATGCACAGAGAGAGAGGTATCAATTCCAGACATCACAATCGTTTACCTATTGATACATCCTATAATAACCTCAGGAACAATCTTATTTTTCTGGATGATGATTCTGGCTCTAATAAATAACCCTCAAAAGAATATCTGCACTATGAACAATATGACTGAAAAGCAATATTTACTCTTTAAATAAGTTAAAGTTATAAATTACTAGCTTTTGTTCGCGGCCATCGTTAGCGTTATGTAGGTTTGACTTATCACTCAGGAAGGGTGCTTTTTTCTAAATGAAAAGTATCCTACCTCCTTTTCTGTACTCCTAACAACATGACTGCATAATTTTATAATAATCGATTGGGTAGTTATGGCGTACACATTCATTTTTACATTATAATGTTAGTCACGACATAAAGGAATGATTTCTTTACCTAATGTTGACAGGAGTTTTGAAATTTAAACATGTGTGAAACCGCCGGTCTCGTCTTGTTTCGTGTAATGTGTTTTTTTTTTTAATTAACTTTGCGTGTCATTTGCCGCTTACTTTCATTACATACATAGGATAATAATTTTATTTCATTATTCATTGCTGGGTAGAACAGTTATCATTAATATTCATAATAAGTTGCTGTATAAAAGTACGCTATTATTTAACTATGTGTAGATTAGTAAATATAATTAAGAGAGTTTACACAACAGTTTCATGTGTCAACCGATTTTTAATAACAACGTTGGGTCTCTGGCAATTGTATTCTAGTCCATTAGTATTTTGAAGTTTAAAATAAGTTCAGTAGCGTATTACCATTTTAATTATTAACTATAACTAAATGTTAAACACAACAATTTATTACTTCTAAAATTATAAGTTATACTAATCCTATATAAAAATTAAAATTACTTATACCAAGTACTAGCTGACAGCCGCGACATAGTCTGCATAGTTTATTATCTTAACAAAATATTCTAAGTCCAGGAGAAAAAACATAAAAAAAATTGGAATCAACATATAATTTGCCTACAACATTTCTTTGTAAATAATATTATCCGGTTAAACTCCCTCTTATGTGCATACACACCGCACCGTTTGCCCCACTTTTCCACGGTAAGAAAGTACACGTCCTTAAAAGTTTATAATCGTAGTTCCTGAAAATTTAATAACTGTATGAAATAAAGATATTGTGATGTCTTTTAGGTAAAGACCAAGCGTCTATGAAGTAAATTTAATCAGATTTAATCGAAATCTATCCAGTTGTTTCTGCATGTTGCGCGCACTGCTGCATTTTTATAGAAATTAATACCGCGATTGATACTGAAATTTATAATTAATATGAATTGCCACTTTGAATTAATCACTACTTTATAAATGAGTAATTCACATTGAATATTACGTATAATATATATTCATATTAATAAGAAATTTAAATATGAAACGTCATCGTAAAATTGTATTTTATATCGAAAACTCTTTCAGTATTAATCAACTAAAGGGACGTATTGAAAACGGACAGGCATTCAGTCGGTTTAACAGAGCGTTATGAAACGTCCGACGTTGTTTTTAATATATTCCGGGGAGTTTCAGACTCATTTGCATTTTTATGTATTTTAAAATGCGTGTTTATTCATTTTACATTAAACCTTTAAGCCCCCTTGTTTTAAAGTGTACGGATTTTTATTTTCCTCAAAAACCTGCGCATTTATCATGTTTAACAAGTATATTTTAAAATAATGTCAATAGTATAATACATACGTTCTAGTAAAAACGTAATTATTGGAACGATGTACTCCTTATCACAGTAAACGCTGTTGATGACGATTGCAGCCGAGTATACACGATTCTGTGCGTCTCCGATTCGAGCACGCTCGGTGTCGAGTAAACCCGATTCAGCGTCACTGATCCGAGCGTCACGTAATTTTCGTTTAATTTTCAACCGCCTATAGAATTTTTAAAGTTAAGTTAGTGTTAAAAAACCTTTTTATAAGTTACAGTTATATAAATATCACGACTATACTTCTATGTAGATTAATGTAATTAAAGCCACTGAAAGTGCAAAGTCAAAGTCCAACTGAAATGCATACTCTAACTATACGTGCGGCCATAACTTCTTGACGTCGTAGAAACGGTACAGTACCCAACTTATATAACTTAAATTTCTCAAGATTCTCATACAGTCTTTACGTGAATAGCAGTTGCAAACCAACTACAGAGCTCTAGGGAGTGTTACATAAATCACCTACAATATATTCACCGCCTAACTAATCCAAGGCACGCGAACCGATATTTTACCAGCCTTTCCTTCATACATAATAAATTGAGGTAAATGCGGCGTTCACTAATGTATATATAATCTGAAAGGGTCTGAAATGTTTTGAAAAAAATAAATACTGACTTATTATGTTTGTATTCACTAATACGACACTCATATTATGTTACAAATAAAATGGCTGTTTAAGTCTATACCCATATAGGTTTTGAATCCGATCATGTAAAAATAACTAATCTAAGATAGCAAAGCTATCAAACCAATATTATTTTATTCAGAAATACTAAACTATTATATTCAAAAATAATTTTATTGACTCTTTAATTCCAGTATATCATTATAAGTATAAACCGCGCCAAACTTTATGGCCGTTTTGAATATAGCAGTAAGTACAGGCTTGCTCATAATATAAAGATTTTAATACAAAACAAAGTAAAAGTAGTACTATAGGAATCTAAATTGGCAGTTATTTTCCTTACGTTGTCTCATGTTATACATATAATAAAATACCTATTATTACGTAAATTTGTGATCAACTCAGCTATATTCAGGGCGGTCATAAAGTTTGGCGCTGACTCTATATATTCATAACTGCAACAACATAACACAGATCACCCTCATACACATGCAGGCTCACACTCGTACACATTAAAGTGGAAGGGTTTTATTTTGTTTTCCCTTATCAAATTGAATTAGTTCAGTAAATCCAGATTAATTTTTGTTTTTAATAAAAATTAATATTTTTGCAATAAAATAAATAAAAAATAATTATTATATAGAACAAATTTGTGATACTTTATCTTTCCAGTGTGCCGTAGCTGATGCCTGACGTAATATGTTCTTTAGGCATATGAAATACAAAACAATTTGGATGTTTCACATTTACCAGGCGTTCCGTGACAGCTTAATTTTTTTTATTCATACAGATTTTATGACGGATCCATGTTAAAATTTTGATATACATTTCTACGTAAATTATATAGTATTGAGAAAATTAACCCGTATAAATCACATCTCGAGAGTAATAATGAAGCAGGTGCAGATAAATTCAGTTAGAAGCGTACGAAGACAAATTCGTTAACCATAATAATTAAACACGCTGTTATCAAGACAAAGCATCTAATTTGGTGCTACGACTGCAAAGTTAGATATATACTATTCATCACCAGTAATATTGTGCCTTTGTGAAATAGCTATATATGAGCTTGACGTCTCGCTCAAAGCTCTTGTATATTTACGTCAGTAATTTAAACAAAGGCATCATTAAACCTCGTGAATAAAGTTTGATATTTTATTCGTTTATTTTTTCTGTGTATTTTATTGTACTTTATTTCATATTTACGCACATGGTCTATTTACTTTTTTTATATCTATTTGATAGAATTTAGTTGTGAATTTGTTGTTATGGTATATATCACTAGACGGCGCTATTATGCAATTTTGAATTTTTTGTACATTTTTTGTTTCTAGACGTAAAAATTGTATTGTAATATTTTCATTTAGATAAATACACGTTTTATTCTAAAACTTAAATCATTTTTTTGTATTGTTTCTATTCTATCCTTCTTTCTATTTATGTACGTATTAATTTTTATCTTCTATACATATAATAAGAAAGTCAGCCTGACGTGTCTGTACTTTTTCGATATTCATGAAAAAAATTGTTGCATTTGTCTGCGAATAAGTACTAAATACATTTCAATCATTTTTAGAAATGTCTATATGTCTGTGTATTTGTCTACCTGTCTGTCTTTTGATAGAGTGTACCAATTTTAATGAAACCAAGACTTGGTATTACTCGATGATATGCTCTATGATTTTCTTTAAAAGTTTTTATGAACGCAGTATTTTAACAGTTATATATGTTCCAACAAACATAGAGACAGACATTTTTAAAAATGATTGAAATGTATTTTATTGCTTATTTGTACAAACCTGCAACATTTTTTTTTTCATAAAATCTAAAAAGTACAGGCATCTTCCACTATGACACCAAAATACCCCTATCACTTGACGTCGATTATCTTAGACTTATCAAAATAACTTTCATATATGTAGGTTTCATTACCAAGTCACTAGAGTAGTACCCGATTAGGCCTCCCACGGCAGCGGCTCAAGCCTAGGTTCGATCCCTAGGTAGGGAGCCCTTGAGTGCGTAGCTTGCGCGATACGGTGACACACAAATATACATCATTGGTACACACTACACGATCACCCCCACACACGTGCACGCCTATACGCTTACACATGAAAGTGGAAGGGTTTACTTTTTTTCCCTTATGGAACTGAAAAACTTAATTTTCCGATAATAAATATATGGAGGAGTTGTTGAGGCGTGTATGCTTGGTACACATGTACGTTTCAATAACTCATACATGTATGAATAGTTAGCTAGGTTAGCTAAGATAGGTCGCGATTTTGCGTGCAACAGGCAACAGCCAAGCCGAGGTGTGCCGTGCACCCTTGAGCTGGTTGCCAAAAAAAATCGGCTGATTGCCTTAAGCGCTCGCCTCTATAGTCCGGTGAAGCTGTTAAGACCTTGCTGGGTCAATAGCGTAGTCATTTCGAAAAAAAAAAAATTACTAGAGTAGGTTAAACGTCATAGAATAATTCACACCAAATTATGTGCAGTTTCTTACCATATTTTTTCTTATTTGTGCAGAGAAATCCGGCTTAAACAAGGTAATAATGGATTCAGTATAAATCATTAAGATTATGAAACACGGTTTTTCGTACTTATAGCCTCAGGGAAACTTAATAAATTTCCAAGACATTTATTAAAATTTTCACCAGAGAAGGAAATAAGTTTTTGTACTTAATTAAAATTTACTCGTAAAGAGCAATATGTTTCGTTAACTCATCGACTTGATGGATGAGTTTGTTTCTTGTCACATGTTGAACAGATTTTACAAGTAATATTGCGGAATATAAATCATATGCAGATTTCGGTATAGAATGGTTGTTGGATATAGTTTAGTAGTAATAGATATTGTTTTAACCAGTGGTAAAGCCATGTTCAAGTTATTACTGACTTCAGCATGAATGGGTCGAATCGCCCGGTGTACCACCCTCTCAAAGAAAACCGACGTGAAGTAACAATGCTTGCGTTGTTGAATTTCGTTCGGTCAGTGAAAGTGCTGGAGGCCCACCTCTCCCCATCTTCCCACTCTCCTCTTCCTCCCTCCCCTCTCCTCCTCCAACACAGGCTGGCAATGCAATTACGACTCCCCTGATATTGCAAGTGTCTATGGACGGTGGTAATCACTTAACATTAGGTGGCACACCTGTTTGTTTGCCTCCTATGATATAAAAAAAAAGTTGGACGCGGAAGTGACGCTGTCTTAGAAGTCTATTTTTTCTATTTCTCCTTTGTTTTTTTTAAATTTCTTAGTTTAAATAATGTATATATTATTATATACACATTTTGAGCCTGTAGCAACTATCGACATTTTTTTTATGTTCATGATTTATTAAGCCTGTGATAGGAAAATGTCTTTATACCGGCTTCAATTTTATTTTATGTAATGAAAATTAGAAATATACATTTTATTATGTCTTAGGAGGCAAACGAACAGATGGATCACCTAATGTTAAGTGATCACCGTCATCCATAGACACTTGCAACACCAGGGGAATCGCAAGTGCGTTGCCAGCCTGTGTTTGGGGGAAGGGGGAATGGGGGGAGGTGGACCTCCGGCGTTCTCACTGACCGAACGAAACGCAACAATGCAAGCACTGTTACTTCACGTCGGTTTTCTGTGAAAGGGTGGTATTGTTCCGGGCAAGCTGACCCATTCATGCTGATGCCAGTAATAGCTTCAGCGTGGCTCTACGACTATGAAACTACAATCTACTGAAAATTACAAGCTATAGTATAAATAATGTAAACACAGACATATAATTGAAAGTCATGGTTATCATAATAATTCTTCTAAAATAAGTCTTTAATTAAACCGATGCCTATTATTACCAGGTTCTGATGCGGAACCAGTATGGAAGTTACAAGATCCCGGTTTCGACCAGGGTTATGGGTCAGAGCGTTCACCAGAAGATGACTATTTACCACCCATCGCACCCGCAGTGTCATTAGAAACCTACGAAGCTGAACTACGTGCTGTATACCCGTTCATCAATGATGGTAAGTTAAATACGTAGCTTTTGAAGAAGTTCTTGACTCTCAATAAATTTTATAAAAAAGAAATAGTAATTATCACAAACGGGCCGATATAATTTCCTTTGTCTTTCCTTATATGAAGGCTAAGATAAAATAACAATGTCCATAAAATATTTCTAATGCAGCATACTAAAAACTCATGCAAAAATATTGATATCCGTAGACCGGTCTAGGAAGTTACAAAGGAAAAACGTAAATCTACTTCATACTTCCGTCCGATCATGACGTACAGTCGTCCGGTTTTTGCACACGCGCAAAATGGTATTCATAAGTTGCAGGTTCTCCAGAACCGAGCCCTATGTAAAATCACCGGTGCCCCATGTTACGTCCGGAATGAGGATCTCCACAGGGACCTGGAGATGCCTTCTGTCTGGGCGTATATAAAATCACTCACAAGCAGTTATTTCGAAAATGCCGCGAATCATCCGAGGCCGTTAGTGGTATCCGCCGTGAACTATGAACCCTTACCGAATGTTGCGCAGTATAGAAGACGACCGCGACACATTTTTACCGACCCTCCTGATTCAATCACGTCAGCGAACGATCAGTACCAGCCTGTCTCTCCAAACAGAGCTTGTTCACGCCCAAACCCGCGTAACCACAGATCATGCCGCCGTGGTCTGGGAGTAAATTTCGCTCCCGCACACCAGACTAGGCCCCCCTCGGCAGCGGCTCAAGCCTAGGTCCGTTCCCTCGGCGTGGAACCCTTGAGTACGCTGCTCACGCGATACAGTGACACAAAACCTTACATCACTGCTAAAACATCACCTATACACACGTGCACGCCTATACGCTTACACGCTGTTTTTCTTTTTCAGAGAAATAAACGAGAAAGAGTTATACCCTTATTTTTGCCTATCCTATCTTATGCTATATACAATAGTCTAGAGCATTTTTTTCGACGCAAAATACATATAGGAGTTGTTGAGGCACGCATGCTTGGTACACATGCATGTTTCAATAACTCATATACGTATATCTAGATAGCTTAGGTTAGCTCAGATAGGTCGCGATTTTTACACAAAACAGGCGACAGCCCAAGCCAAGGTGTGCCGTGCACCCTTGAGTTAGTCGCCCGAATATCTCAAATCGGCGGAGTGCCTTCAGCGCTCGGCTCAATAGTTCGGTGAAGCTGTAGAGACCTTTCGAGGTCAACAGCGTTTACATTTCGAAAAATCGAACAATATAACCCAAAATGTTTATTTATTGTATATCATTATTTTTCTTTTAAGGAGTTCCAGCATCAATATGTAGCTTTTTCAGTGTGAGATAATGTTAGAAAAGTCTCTCTAAATTACTATCAAAAACACCTATATTAGAAGGATATATATATAATATTGGTAATATTATTTATACAAATGTTTCTATGAAGATTTAACAGATAAGCTCGTTGCATACTTACCAATATTAAAAAAAATAAATGTTATTAATTTTTTTAATCATGTATAAGTACAAGTAGATTTTGAAACATAATATTATGATAAAATTGAAATATTAAAATATTTTTTTAAATAAAAATAAAAAGATGATTAGAATAATTATCACTTGGTATTCTAAAGAAATGAGATGCAAGTTCTTTTGTTTACCTAACAGTACAATTTCATTTTACATACAACCATTTTGTAGCCTCACATTCTATTTCATAATTTTGCATTCTTGATCTGAATAGCTGAAACACAATGCAATTATGTTAATGACGTCCTATTATGTATGCACGCACTACTATAGAGAATAGTCAAACATGAGTTCGGCTACGCTATAGCTTGTAGAGTACAATAGCTAAAATTAATACACACACATCAAAAAAGTCTAAGCAACATGCGTGATATTACAAATTTTACCATTTATATTAATTAATTTCTAAGTATTTACTCAAACAAAGTGCGTAGGTAAGTAAACTTTTTTGTTATTGACGACATACTGGCTGGTTGTAAAAAAAATTTGATTATGTTTTGTTTTTTCATAAAATTCAAATGACTGCGAATTTGTTTGAATTGAAGTGCGTTTTAATTGCTACGTTTAG
>JACEII010000033.1:1489383-1502484 GCA_014332785.1 Antheraea mylitta
ACTTTTTTGTTATTGAGGACATACTGGCTGGTTGTAAAAAAAAATTTGATTATGTTTTGTTTTTTCATAAAATTCAAATGACTGCGAATTTGTTTGAATTGAAGTGCGTTTTAATTGCTACGTTTAGTCTTGATTTTATAATTTTACCAACCATTTAAATAAAGTTAGCGACAAAATTGAATTGTTAGATATTCTTTACGTCATGAAGCGACGTCATTTGATGGCAGATGAAATGCAAAGAGCTGTAGGGATGTTGCAAGCGGGAAGTAATCAATCTCAGGTATCTCGACATTTTGCCATTCATAGAAGTGTTATTTGTCGTCTTTGGCAGCGCTACAATAATACAGGAGAACCCGCTGAACAGCATCCAGGCCGTAAAAGGAATACAACCACTCGGCAAGACCGGTACATACAACTGTCTGCAAGACGCCAGCCGATGTTAACCGCTCGAGAGATAAGTTTGTGGCTACAAATTTCAAGTTGTGTTGATGTAAGTCCCCAAACTGTGCGAAATCGACTGCATGAGTACGGCCTACGAGCTCGACGCCCAATCAGGTGCCCACCGATACGTCACGGGAATCGCGCTCGTCGATATGAATGGTGTAGAGAACGCATAACATGGACCCAGGAACAATGGGATAAAATTATGTTTTCCGATGAGTCGCGTTTCGAGTTTAAGCCTGATACAAGAAAGGTGCGAGTGTATCGTCGGCCCGGAAATACTGAAAGGCTCAGGTGCGTTCAGGAAGTTCATCCATACAGCGGCTCAACAGTTATGTTATGGGCGGGTATTATGAAGAACAGGCGAACTGAGCTCGTTTTTGTAAATGGAAACATGAATGCTGAAAATTACATTGAGGATATTCTCAGACCTTATGTCTACCCATTTGCACAAACCTTTGGCTCCGATTTTAGGTTAATGCATGACAATGCGCGTTCACATACAGCTCGGCGAACCAGTGAATACTTTGCAACGGAGAACATCCGGGTATTGCCCTGGCCTGCACAATCGCCAGATCTCAACCCCATCGAGCACGCATGGGACATGCTCCAGAGACGTGTTTTGAAGGACTTGGACGGAGCGACAACAACCCAACAGCTGAAGGATTTGCTACAATTCCATTGGGAGCGAATACCGCAAGATGACATAAACAGTCTCATTAATTCAATGAATAATCGTTGCCGACAAGTTCTGAATAGCAGAGGAGACCATACTTTGTATTAAATTGTTCTATTCTTTCACAATAAATACATTTTCTTTAGAAATTTCATATTGTAAGAAAAAGTTTACTTTCTTATGTATCTTAGTTTATACAGTATATTCTAATATTGTTCATTTCTGTTATTAAAAGAACTTCTAAAGACAACAGCTGTTATTTTTACATTATAGAACCCTAAAGATATTATTTTAAAAATAAAATACAACGTTATAATGTGAAGAACCATCCTAAAATTTAAATTAGTACATGTTGTTTAGACTTTTTTGATGAGTGTATTTCCTTCTTGTATTGTTGAACAAATACATTGTATATGGGGAAGACAAGGTGAGGTTGCGATAGTAAATTACAAGTATATTGAAGTCTTTTTTGAAGTTATTTTATAGTAAATAACTGCAAACGAATTATAATTTCGAAATGGGTTTTATTAAATAAAGTTACTCTCCTCGTACAATAAACACTTCAACGGATGTGCTGGCTTCATTCGACGCGATACAAGAGCTAAAGGAGCGCCGTTATAAAGGTCGATATTTGTGCAAACACTTCACAAAAATGTAAGAAAAGCATGCATAAAGTGTTATCGTCTGAACATAGCAATGATCGTAACTTTATCATTTGTATATAAAGGTTCTTTTTTTTTGCAAACCCGCGGATTTTTCTGTATCAGTATAATTATCCTACAATAAATGGCATGTAAGGTCTTTCAGCTAATGTATTATATTCTCGTACAGTTCGTAGAATTAAATTTAAAGAATTGTAGGAGCTTGGTGCTCACTACTATCGAAATCTAGACTGACACGGACGGCGTAATAATACTCGAAGTGCGTAAGGTAGACTGTTTATTTAAATGACTATAAATATGGTATTTATATAGGCACGCGATATTTCATTTGTTTGTTCAATTGTTTAAACGACATTCTATTTACAATATCACAAAAGTTTCTGCTAGTATGCTAAAGAGGATGACATACTCGGTAGCTACATGATTCCCCCTCAAGCGAAGCTTACCGGCATCTTGATGTTTTGACCGGAACGTGTCTTCTGCAGGGTGATTAGCTCGGAAGTAGCATTGCTTAGATTAGTGCTCGGTTGCCTGCCTACGGTTTCAGAATAAAGAACGGAAGAAATTATTAAAAGCAACTACTTTGAAATTGAATGAGATGTCTTTTATAATTCTAGAGATAATTCAGTGGAAAAGCAGCTTTGTAATATCTCCAAGGTATTACGAAGTAATATTCACTGCCGTAGTTTAGGTGTCAATGAACTTTGCCTAAACAGTGTACTGTACACTGAGAAGCTTAGTTTTATCTCCTAAGAGAAGCGTCGTCGCAACATATAATTTATTAAGCGTGAGGTTTTCTTCGTTATCTTTGTTTTCATTTCCAGGCACGTTCAAATTCTTTAAGGCAACATTATATTTTCACCTACGAGCAAGATTTTCAACGTAACAATGATTCTGCGTTTGATTTTGCGACGTAGTAAGAACAGCTCCTCCGAGATATTGTAAACAGTCCTTGTTTGCACAACATAATGCGTATTTCTATTTATAAAGTTATCTCTGATGTCTTCAAGAAGTCATAATAGGTTTAGGTTATCAAAATCTAATTTAAACACAACACGTTTTGTTCATAAAAAACTAAACGTAAATTACATCTTTTTTTAACTCGGGAATTTATTTTATCTCAACACAATTTAGCACCTTCTTTCAAAAGTTCGTAAGTAATTGGCATCCCGTATTATCAGACGTCCGACCGACAGGAAAACTTATATCTTTTCTTACTCCCATTGTGGTAGTATCAGACTTCTTTACCCGTATAAAGATAAACCAAGACTACAAATGATTTAGGTCATGACTTTGTACTGTAATTTATCACTACACTGTTTAATACTACTAAATTTCAGGTATCCTACGTTTCTTTTTTTATATCATATAGGAGGCAAACGAACAGACGGGCCACCTGTTGTTAAGCGATCACCGTCGTCCATAGATACTAGCAACTCCAGAGGAGTATCAAGTGCGTTACCAGCCTGTGTTTGGGGGAATGGAGAGAAAGGGAAAGGGGTTAGGGGAGAGGAGAGAGGAGGGGAGATGGGTCTCCGGCGCTCTCACTAACCGAACGAAACGCAACAATGCAAGCACTGTTACTTCACGTCGGTTTTCTGTGAATATCGTATATTCTGTGGCATCGTATATTTAAGTCATATAAATTTTTGTAATAATTCAATTAATATAACATTTGTAGAGAAAAATGAAGTAGGAATAATATGATTTATAATGTACGAAACAAAACTTAAGCAATTTTTATTCAAGATTGCTATTTGCATTTACACATAATAATACTACTATGTTTATTTAACGGTCCCGATCAAAACGTTATATCTGTTTGACGAATCATCACTAATGACATATTGAGACAAGATAGGATTAATGTTATGTATGTGACAAATTAATTAGCTTTATTGTAAATTTAGTTCGTGTTATTTGTGTATCGCGAATCAGTATTAACTTTCGATGGGAAGCATTGTGTCACAATATTGATTAATAATCCTATTAATTATTAACTTATTTCTTGTTATTTGTGTTTATTATTCCTTAAATTAATACAATCCTTACTAATATTTTACTTTCAGCATCTTTTTACCCTTATTCTACCTAACTAGGATCGACACAATATTTTTTTTCTTTTCCACTCTCTCCTGTCAAATATCATCTGAGTGTTCACCTTTTATACACATCAATTTTCAGACAATACATCCATACCTTTTTCGGTCTTCTACTCGTACATCCGTCCACTTTCATACTCAATTTTTAGTTACATGATATTCATCTCTTATAATATACCCGTACCATGCTAATCTATTACTCCTTAACTTCTCCGTCATATTATCCCTACATATATTGAATACTAGCGGGTCCGGCGGACGTTGTCCCGCCTTGATAATGAAAAGAACTTTGACAAATTATATACCTAAATTTTCCTTGGGAATCACTCTACTCTGGTGAAAATCGCACGTAAATTCGTTCAGTAGTTTTTGAGCTTATCGCGAATAGACAGACAGACAGAAGTGGCAGAGGACTTGTTTTATAATATGTAGCGATTATGTTTGAATAACTTAGACACGTAATGAAATCGTAATCTATTGTATACTGTATTGTAATACTTGTTCGAAGCTATAGGTATTCTCAAAGGAAATGAAATGTAGTCCGATGAAGCTGTTAAAACCTTGCTAGTCCAATAGCGTAGTCAGTTCGAGAAAACAAAACAGTAAATCATTTTTATTCATTTTTATTTTGTACATTTTAACAATAATGTTAGCAGCTAAATTCAAGGGATGAAATTTATTTGAGTGAAGAAGATATGGTTGATATCAAATTACAATCAAAATATTGTAATATTTACAAATGTACTGTGTGAAATGAAATAGCGCTTTATGCTCGCTAAATCAATTTCCTAAAGCATATTGGCAATGGTAACAAAATTGTCGAAATGTCCGAAGTTATAGCAACAGGATATTGATTCAATCGGCGAGGGGAACTGTCGAGAGACGATTTTAAAAGTAATATCATTCTCTGGCAACCATAACATTTCGTTTTATCATAAAACGATATACCGTATTGGTGTAATTTCTATAATTTTCATTTGCATGAGCTTTTATCTCGGATTAAAAATAGGATGTGCAAGTAATATCCAAATTGAATCGCATAATGAAATTCAACCCAAATTTCGTACAGCGAATTCGAGTTTATCAATTAATACAAACTATTTTGATGATTTGAACTAGACGATTAATTGGAACTATACGAATAGCTTGAAGTGTTTGAATTGTTTTTCAGTGAAAACGAATTAAATAATTGTTTCTCTTTCGAAAATTATGCCCATTATATTAATCACTAGCTTTTACTGGCGTTAATTGAGATTTTTTCATGAACAATATATTTTTTTAGGATATAATCTACCCTATCTTAATTTCTCTAATCCTGACATAACATGATGATTGGTTTAGTAGTTAAATCGTAACAAACAACGTCACATTCGTATTTATAGTTCGAGATTTGAATAGATTAAATTAACGCATATTTAAAATTGTTTCAATATTCTCTTCGAATTTAGAATCGAGTTATTCAATTCGCCAACGAAGATATCTTGAGTTTGAATATTTGCGCATCTCTACATTAAAATAAGACCGTGATTACGAACATGATCATTTATAATTTTATAAACTTAAAATTATGAAACTATATTAACACAGGACGTAAAAACAAAAACTATGCATATTATATTTTTTAACTTTATATTGCATATCAAATTCATTTTTATATACCAAGCCGTAATTAGTAAAAGGCATTTAAAAAAAAGGATTTGTGTAATTATTATTTAGTTATGCGAACGTAAGAAGTTATATTTCTTTACCTTAAACTAAGGCATTAATTGCAATTAATAACGCTTCTATTTTAAAAATGTAATAACTTTGAAAGGCTTTATTAGTAGTCTAAATACAGTATTAAGTAAAATACCACAATAATAAAGTGGAATAAAGTATGTATCATGTAATAATAATAATTTATAATGTAAACAAATAAAAATAATACATACCGTCAGGTAATCTCAAATTTATAAACAGACTTAGAAAATTTTGTAATATGAAAAACCACTTTTATCACGAATAATCACAATAAATTATCATTTACCACAATATATATTCTAAAATCACACACAAATACATATGCATATTTATGCATAAATATATTTTCAACATCTCAACTGATAAATAATACGTACTGTAGTTTCATGTATATTTGAATTACTACCTACCTTGAATATCATCAGTTCTAACGAAGACTTGACAGACAATCACCAATCAACTAAATGGAGTCATTTTTAGGTGTCGGTGTGACGACGCATCGTAAAAATTCACTTCCATAATTTTTCCCAAAGGTGCCAAAACAAACATAACTTCAAAAAACAAAGAAAATTACATTACCTCTCATAGAATAATGGACATATTCATGATGAATATTTCCAGTTGTATAAATAAGTCATGTAATACGATATCGAATAGGTAATAAATACGAATACATAGTCATTGTATAATATTACGGGTACTCGTATATAAAGGCCGCTTTGTATTTATGAAGCACGCTGTATACGAGCAAGTTAAAAATTCTACCTACTCTTTTAAATTATTCAAACTAGGTGGACCGTTTTATAAAATTCCCCGCTGCGAAAACAATTTGCAGTATCAGGAATTTCCATTACATACTTTTATTGTACAGCCACCGTCAGCGTTCTAGCGTTATGGGTAAACAGGGTGCTTTCTCATTTACGCATTCAATTTGTATGCAAGGTCTAAAGCTCCCTCGGTTACTACGCTGTAACATTTGCCAAGCGCAAATCGCCACGCCAGCGAATAGAAAAATGCTGCATCCATCCAACGCTACGAAGCATTCGAATATAATTGAATTGCACACTTCAACTCAATAAAAGTTACTATCTCGAAGATCAGCATTTTATACTCAAAAACCACTTCTTGCCCGTAAAGAAAATGCAGTTTCCATAGATCTAATATTTTAAAACTATTTTTCTTTTCAGTTTTCTTCAACTCTATAGTATTATATACGGTAGTTATATAGATTTAAAATAAATATTATCACTTATTGTCTTTAATTAAGTAAACAATCCAAAGTCGTCAAAAACAACAAATTAAACTTACGTTCTTACTTGATATTGTATTATTTTAGGGTAGTTTTTACCAAACTCTAGATAACAAAGGTACCGTTTACCGTCTTCGCCAGGATTTTTAGCTGAAACGGCTTGATTGATTCTGGCAAGGTATAATAGGAGATATGTCATGAAAGAAGAAGCTAATCAATATTTTCTTATTTACAAACAGTTAACGGCTCCTTCATTAATACAACGAATATAAGTGTTAGTCTTTTTGTAATCGGATTTTTTTTATTTTTCCTTATTGATAATTTCACTTAGTATTAAAAAAACTCGACAGGCATGTTCTAGATTGAGTTATGGAACTATAACAAATAATCCCTTTTATTTTTGTTTTAAAGAAATCTTGTTAGAGAACAATTTCTTTACTATTAATCTAAACAACTCGGAAAATATACGTTTCTTTGCTTAGTATAAATTGTGTGTAAGGAAATCTAATATAAGAACAAATTTGTACAGGTAATATCAAAAAAGGTAAAGAATAAATATGTGTAATAAATATTATGCTTATATATATCTAAAATTATGTGAACGTAAGTAAAATACACATAAATATTACTAAAATCGCAACCAATGCTTTGCTAAAAAAGTATTAATTATTCTTAAATTTTATCAAAAAATATCTAGATCTGTTATTTCAGTAGCTATATAGATTGTACGTTAATTCACCACGTTAATTAATATTTAAAATATCCTAAACAAAAATACATGGGAAATTGAATTTATTTGTTTCATTGTTACGCTTTCACGCCTCAACTACTAAACCGATAATCGTCAGTGTTTGCATTCCCTTTTATCATCCTTGAACCAGAAAAAACGTACTCTACCCAATGTATTGATCAGATTTTCATTAACATCGACGAAGACGTGAGCAAAAGCTTATACAAAACAAAGTTCATTATGAGTTCATGTGAGTTAAAGGGATGCGACCCTCATCACAATCACACACAGACTCCGTATATCTTCTGTATATTGTATTAAACATATTAATTTTCGTACAATTCACAGCGTTCTGTAAAGTTAGATCGATAACCATTTCACATCTGATCCGGCTGTTAATGTAAAATATGGTTGTGTTAAACGTAATTTATGGGCTTTCAGAATATTAATATCAGTTGCTTTGAGTATATACATATAACGTTTGAATTCGTTCGCAGATTAATGTACTTTATGTACCTATTCAGGAGCGTTTTTAGTGGTAGGGTTTTTACGTCCGCCTGGCTAGTTATATGTAAGTTAGGTTAGGTTAGGTTAGGTTTAGCCTCCCGACGGCAGGTGGGGGCACCTGTCGTCACTATGGGAACCCGTGAAGTGAGGCACGGGCCACGGCCGCTGCTTCTGGAGGAAGCACGGGGGTGCAGGTTCACCCTCGGGACGTAGACCGCCCGTTCACCATCTCGCGGGCGGTCCGAGCGCGTGACCAGGGCGCGGAGAATGCTCGCGCGATCCAAACCCTGGTTCACATTACCGCGCCGCGCGGCCGGTGGGGTTTTTAACCGGTAGGAGTCACGGCATCACCCTTCAGCTGTTGCCCCAGTCCCCATCGACAGCTGGAGGGTATCCCATGTAGGATTTTTCCCACATAAAAAAAAAAAAAAAAAAAAAGTTTGGCTTGTTTGCCACCTACTTAGACCACATGGTCGATTAAACATCTGATGAGATTGTGGTTAAATATCAAAACCTACAAAGATTAAAAAAAACTCTGTTTGCAGCTTCCCTCACGTTTATGTAGATTTGATGTATCTGTTGCTTTATAGGTGGTAGAGCCACGTTGAAGCTATTACTGATTTCAGCATGAATGAGTCGACTCGTCCGGGGTAGTACCACGCGACCCACAGAAACACCGACGAGAAGTAACAGTGCCTGCATTGTTGCCTTTCGTTCGGTCAGTGAGAGCGTCGGAAGACCATCTTCCCTCCCTTCTCTCTCTCCCCTTCCTTATTCCCTCCTCCCACAAACACAAACTGGCAACGAACTTAGGACTCTCTGACGCGCTAAGACGCGCTGGGTAACTCATTCTACGACACTAACGTACGCATAAGGAAGGTTCGAGAGAACCTCACAGTGGTTGCTATTTTACTAGCTTTTATGGTCCGCGAGTGAGTCACCAGCCAACAGCGGGAGATACGAGTTGGAAATGGTGAAAAGGGCACCTTATTAAAGAATTCCTCAGTACATTCTCGATTATATATGCGGTAGAGCACACTTAGGTAACCAATGTCTCTGCGAAGTTCTAGTGCCTCTAGTCCGAGTGTTAATTCGAGATTATCACTAATACGAATGGCTCACCTTTACACGGAATCAAATGTCCCATGTCCTTCTGTGTGCTCCTGATCGTGTGTTCTAAATTTAATGATAAGCAGCTGAGTAGTAAAGGCATTAAAACGTAACAAAGGAACAAAAATATTAGTAAGAAAAGGATTCATACTTAATATAAATTGTTCGATACTTATGAAGTATAAGAATATTGTTTTTTTTATATCTACTATTACAATTCTTGCGAAAAGGTAATGTCGTAACAAGGTTTTAGTGTGTGTAATTACATTTTAATTATAGCACATTGTTTGTATTAGTGTAGTTGTAGTAGTGGTAGAGCCAAGCTGAAGCTATTATTGTTTTCAGCACGAATGGGTCGGCTCGTCCGGGAAAGCACCACCCTCTCACAGAAAACCGACGTGAAGTAACAGTGCTCGCATTGTTGCGTTTCGTTCGGTCAATGAGAGAGCCAGAGACCCACGTACCCTCCCCCTTCCCTTCCTCCTTCCCTCCCTGTCCCCCCCGCCCTCCTCCCAAACACAGGCTGGCAACGCACTTGTGACTCCCCTGGTTGTTGCAAGTATCTATGGACGTTGGTGATCACCTAACATCAGGTGACCGATCTGTTCGTTTGCCTCCTATGATGTAAAAAAAAAAGATGTAACGTTTACATTTCGGATGCTGTAAATATTTGTTCATATTGTGTTGCATTCTAGGAATAACTAATAATGGCGTATTCATTTCTAATATTTATTCTTATATATCAGTAACTGTGTTCTCTTTTGAATTTTTAAATTAATTATGGTCTAAATTACAATATGGAAATATCATAATTTGTAGATTATAATTATTAACATTAGTGTGATTGTCACATTTATTGGCGCTCTAAACAATAATTATACAAATTTTATATGGCTTAATAATTAATCAAACATATGATGAGCTGTACAATCTCAATATAAAATGTCAATATTAGAAGTACCTACACAGGCCGCTATACTACGCAAGCCGCGCAATACGGTTGATGATACTTACTAGCATGTCATGACGCGAAATCATAAGTTTATCTCCTTTTTTTCTTTTTTTTATATGGGGAAATCCATACGTATTCCCACCCTAGCTGAGCAGCTCAAGGTGGGTTATGTCCGACTTGCACGGACTAAACCCCATGGTGCCTTCAAACACCTATAGGCCGGGGAGCAGGAGCTGCTGAACTGGCACAGCGTCTACTCCCGGGCAGGTGTCTGCTTTCGTCAGGGGCCTCGTTGCGGTCAGAATCGTAAACCTCAGGGGAGGGGGAGAGTTGCCCTTCTTAACGATCGTAGGAGGCACATCGGCACAATGCGCCTCAAACACACGGGGTACGTTTATCTCCTGCCAAAAAATACCGCTCAACGCGCCTAATGAAATTTTCACTCCGAAAAAACAGGGATTTAATAAAATTATGCTACAAAATTGTTAACGAAAAAAAAAACGTAATAAACCTTGTATTAAAACGGGGAAGCCTTATTTAATGTAGGTACATATTATTTAAATATGACATCCCGCGTCGTTTGGAAATTATTTATTACGTAAACGTAAGAAAGTAATTTAAGCATACTCGTTAGTTACTGTTATGATATCTGGGAGCAAAGTTTTCTTTGAGAACATAAATGAGGGAACATCAAAGACGTCGTTACATAGTTATCGCATCGTAATATATCTGTGGAGGTAAGGAAAAAGGGGATGAGTCATGATTTACATGATTCATGAGTCATGATTTGAATATATTATATTATATAACAAAGATAAATTAACTTTCGCCTGTGAATGTCCCCACTTTGTATTTAAATACGGAATTTGTTTCAGACATTTAATTACGATAGAGCCCGAGGATAGCACATGTAATGTTAAAATATTTCCAGGAATTTCGATTCAATGATTGATATATACAACGAAAGGAAATATCGTAATGGGGGACACGAGTAGGGATGCCGGTTTTTATTGGATTGTACGAGGTATATTGGTTGTGAATGTACGAAAAAAATATTACATTTATCCAAATAAAATATATTGTAAGATATAGGAGAGTATGTCTTGTTTTCAGTTACAATTTACTTATTTGATATTTCAATGATTTACTAGAAATAAATCAAAAATAACAAACTTTGTAAAATAAAATATTCCTCTTGTATAGTAAGTAAATATTTAAAATAACGTACAATATCTAATTATGTAGTATAGCAACTTAGACACGAATATATGTATTAAGTATTGGAGAAAAAAATGTCAAGATTTACTATTTATAATTCTAATTAGGGACGAGTAGCCTTTATTTGTCAGCTTATTAGTTCAGGTGCGTTAAATTTCGCTGTGAACTGTTGTCAGAGTTATAAAACGTTAAATTAAACTATTAAATGTACAGTACAGTACCCAGCATTTAATTTGGCATGTCGGAGAGAAAAGCTGGACGTTCGACTAAGATTGGTTTACTTCCGTATAGTAAATCGTTCTGTTTATTGCACAGCGCATTGACTGCTATCGAAGGATAACATTCTCCACCACGTGCTAAATCAAAGATCGGGTATTTGAAATGAATTACAAAGCGTTTCAAATGAGAAGAGAAACGCGTCCGATCAAACTTCGCCCATTGCTGTCAGTGATAGTTTGCTAGCTACAAAAACACGTAATATAATATTGTTTTTATTTATATTGGAAATAAAAACAATACTACAATAAAGGAATAATTATGTTTAGCTATGCCTGTATAGAGTTATTAAATATTTTAAATTTCATATTTATAATACTATTAGAAAATGGCAGCCCTTTTTTTTCGAAATGACTACGCTATTGACCCAGCAAGGTCTTAACAGCTTCACCGGACTACTAAGGCGAGCGCTTAAGGCACTCAGCTGATTTTATTTTGGCAACCAGCTCAAGGGTACACGACACACCTCGGCTTGGCTTTTGCCTGTTGCATGCAAAATCGCGACCTATCTTAGCTAACCTAGCGAACTATTTATATATGTATGAGTTACTGAAACGTGTATGTGTACCAAGCATACACGTCTCAACAACTCCTCCATAAATTTATTATCGAAAAATTGAGAGTTTTTCAGTTCGATAAGGGAAAAAAGTAAACCCTTCCACTTTCATGTGTAAGTGTGTAGGCGTGCACGTGTGTGGGGGTGATCGTGTAATATTGTAGCAGTGATGTATATTTGTGTGTCACCGTATCGCGCAAGCAACGCACTCAAGGGCTCCCTACCGAGGTATCGAACCTAGGCTTGAGCCGCTGCCGTGGGAGGCCTAATCGGGTAACATGGCAGCCCCTTTTGTGTGAACTATACTGCAGTATAGCGCTAACCACTCTTTCAAGTAAAGATAAAGTTGTAATGAAAATATTATAAGTCTTAGTATTAAATAAAATTATGACCAGTCACGTGACATACAATATAAATAACACAAGTTATTGTTTTTCCCGTCGTATTTATTTACTGCAATGTCCTGCTAAATGTGAAACAAGATGACGATTTGACTTATCTTGTTACTCACAGAATACTTAAAATAATTGAAAGATCTATACCGGCAATTCCTTTTTTTTTTTGCAATATTAATAGTACAAAAATATCAAGGAATATTTTACAAACCTATCATTCCAATTTTGTATGAGTTATTTTTAATATAACGTAGAATTGCATGAAAAAACAAACACTCAAATTGTTGAAAATATAACGTTTCGATGTGAAATTGAACAGGTGAACGAGTTGCATTTATAATTAAGTTTCCATAGAACAGATCGAAACAATACCATTCTAGGTAGCAAGGTTTTATAACTGACGCGGCCAATCATTGTGCTTATAGTATTGATTTTTTCTTTTCAAACCTATTCTTTATTATACGTTGGAAAAGCGAACATGTTTCAA
>JACEII010000033.1:1502494-1542083 GCA_014332785.1 Antheraea mylitta
TATAGTATTGATTTTTTCTTTTCAAACCTATTCTTTATTATACGTTGGAAAAGCGAACATGTTTCAAGTTGTGAATTGACACTCGCTTGTTTCAATTCAACTTTAGATGTATGAGCATTTTAGTATAGTACTAATCTATACTAATATTATAAAGTTGAATGTTTTTTTTCACGAACTGACTACGCTATTAACCTAGTAAGGTCTTAACAGCTTCACCGGACTACAAAGCTGAATGGTTTGTTTGTTTGGTTGAACGGGCTAATGTCAGGAACCACTGGTCTAATCTGAAAAACTCTTTCAGTGTTAGATAGCTCATTTGTCAAGGAAGGCTATAGATTATATATCATCACGCAAACTAAGACTAATATGAGCGGAACACCACTAAAGGATGTTTCAAAATCGGGATGTTTTTGCTTTCAAGAGCTTCCGCTGCTTGTTAGCGTTAGCCCTAAGTAACTATTCCACGCGGACGAGGTCGTGTGCAGAAGCTAGTAATAATATAAAAGTTTGTGAGAATGGATGTGTGTATTTCACGTAAAAAGTACTGAACAGATTCTACTGAAAGTTAACACTAATATACGTGTTTACGTCAGAATAATACATAGGTTGAAGGTATTGCTTAATTTAGCAAACGTATGATGATAAGTATCAAGGTATTTGGGAAAAAACATGTTAAAGGTAGAAGTAGATAATGTGCCATACAGTTATGAAGATATGAGTCGTTATATTTCAAAATGAGCTAAACCCAATTTTAGCTGTTCCTAATGTTTTATGTTATTTTTTAAAATCTTCAAATGCTGTATATGCAAAATATGAAGATAATAAAAAAGTAAAAAACTTAATGAGAGCAAAATTTGTATTTCGTTTTCGGAATATAAAAACTGGAAATCTTAAAGATAACTAGGCATGTTATATGAATGTTTAAAATTGAATTTCACTCATTTGTAAATGTAACGACGATGAAATTGAGAGCTTTTGCTAGTAGTATACGAAAATTGCGCTGAAGTACATAGTAGTATGGGTTTTTCCTACGCCCTTCTTGACATTTACCACTCTCTAAATGGAAATCTGTCGTCGATATATTTGAGAGACAGGTCTCTTGTACGTTTGAGAAATTACCATCGTTGGACACAACGTAATTTAAAATCAGTTGAGGTGGCAGTTAAACGTTATCGTTATGTTTTTATAGGTGGTAGGGTCACGCTGAAATAACTTATTTCAACATGAATGGGTTGGCTCGTCCGGGGTAGTACCACCCTCTCACAGAAAATCGACATAAAGTAACAGTGCTTGTATTGTTGCGTTGAGTTCGGTTAGTGAGAACGCCGGAGGCCCACCTCTCTTCGTCCCTCCTCCTCAGTCATATACAGGTTGGTAACGCACTTGCAATTCACCTGGTGATGCTAGTGTCTATGGACGGTGGTGATCACTTAACATCAGGTGACCCACCTCTTCGTTTGCCTCCTATGATATAAAAAAAACTTGAACTCTTTCAGGTATATTTTAGTATTTTAAATAAATCTTGCTACAAACCCTGTTTTGCAATGCTATTCATTTCTCTGTTCATCAGTTTTGGTCAAATTAAATGTTTTAAAGAAATATTTAAATTTGTACAATACATCCTGTTGAGGCAATAAAAAATATCTTGAATTCTAATAGATCTTTTGGGGAAGCTAATGAAATACCAATTAATATATAAAAGACGATAGGATATCCAATAACCGGCGACAATTTAAAACAATTTTCCAGGCTGTATCACGCGCGGTCAATTGGATTAAACAAATTTAATTAATCTTCACCAACTGATCCGCTTTGCGGTTTGACCTTTTTTAGTCCATAGTTTAATTTAACGATCTCTTATTGGATTTTGAATGTTAAATCCAACAAAATTATAATTAGCTACCAACTTTATATTTGGCAACGCATAATATTGGTTATCCAAATTCTGGAAAAAGTAGTAGTCTGTAGGCGCAAGGTCTGATGAGTGGGGCGGATGACGGAGAAGTCCAGTTCTTGCAACTTGGAGACCGTCTGCTGTGCAGTATGAGGTCGCGCGTTATCGTGCAGGAGCAGCGGAGACGAGCGATTGACCAATGCTGGTTGGAGATGTGCCAGCTTCTGCATCATTGTGTTCAGTTCTTCACAGTACACATCTGCAGTCATGCTCTCCCCGTTTGGTAAGAAGCTGTGATGAATCACACCGGCGCTAGACCACCAAACAGTGACCGTTACTTTTCTAGGGTTAAGTTTTCGTTTAGGGCATTGTTTATGTGCTGAATCAGGATCCAACCAACTTGCTGATCGCTTGCGGTTATCAAACAGAATCAATTTTTTATCACAGGTAACAATGCGCTTCAAAATTCCTTTATTTGTGTGTCTGTTGAGCAGTGCAAGGCAAGTCTCGACACGTAATTCGCGTTGGCGATCATTGAGTTCGTGGGGCACCCATTTTTGAAGATTTTTTACCTTGCTAATTTAACGCACTTAGACCATTATTGTTTTGACACTAAAGTCAAAAGCTGCTGCAAATTCAGCCGTAGATTGTATATCATCAGCTACCACAATCGCCTTTAATTCGTCATTGTTGACCAAAGTTTTCGTAAGACCATGAGGTTCATTTTTCAGGTCGAAATTCCCAGAACGGAAGCGAGCAAACCAATAACAGGTGGTGTGTTGGTTTGTAGTAAACGTCGTTGATGTTGCGTGCCGCTTGTCTCGCTTTGCTGCAACCACGGTACTCATATTCCAAAAGTAATCGAATTTTGAACATGACAAAAAAGATTGAAATGCGATGAAAATGTAACACAAATAATAAACAAATGACTACTTTTGGAAAAAGAATTCCATGTTTTTAGAATTAAATTAATTTGAAATTCTTAGCCAAACAAAAATTATTTTGATTTGAAATGACCAGTACTGCGGCAATTTCATAGGTAAAAAGACCTATTATTTAAATTCCAAACTACAAATATGAATCGGTATCTTAACTCTACCCTCTCAATACATTCTTGATAATTTAATGCATGTCCTTAAAAACTTTGAAAAACTTAATTTAGTGAAAGACCGGTATTATCTAAATACTAGAAACTATAATAAACTGGTCGTCCCATGTTTCAGACTTAGCAAAACCAGTAATAGTTTTTAGGTAATATTGTTAGATTCTACAATAAAGTCCCAAAGCATGTTACCGATTTGCCGGACTGTATACTTAAGCGCCATGTCAAGCGGGTTTTAGTATCAAAAGGATATTATATAGTTGACTAGTATGTGAACGATAGTGATGTCTGAAATTGACTCCTCTCTGTGCATCCACTCAAAGCTATTGTATGATGTATTGGAATTTTTTTTTTTTTTATTTCAAAGGAGGCAAACGAACTGGTGGGTCACGTGATGTTAAGTGATCACCACCGTCCATAGACACTAACGACATCAGAGACGTCGCAAGTGCGTTGCCAGCCTGTATATGGGAAAAGAGGGAGGGGAAGGAAAGGGAAAGCAGGAAAGAGGAAGGGACGTGGGCCTCCGGCTCTCTCACTGACCGAACGAAACACAACAATGCAAGCACTGTTATTTCACGTCGGCTATCTGTGAGAGGGGTGGTACTACCCCGGAGGAGCCGACCCATTCATGCTGAAACCAAAAATAGCTTCAGCGGGGCTCTACCACCTACAAACATATGTTAAAAAATGTACCCGAGAGAGTGTCTTGCCGGTAATTCTCGTTGACTGGTTTGTTTTCCGAACCGGTGGTAGTTTTCGGCGTTCATAAGGGCTTTATTAGGGCCTAAATTGAATAAAAGATTTTTGATTTTATTTTGAAGCAACTGAAAGATGTTACGAAGAAACACTTAAAACAGTTTTCATTTACGATTTCATATAAAACGCTATCATAATGAATCGTTCAATTTAGTTCATGAGAACTGAATCTAAATATAACAAACAATTAATCATCATTATCATCAATTACTGTCCTACATTCATAGAGTTTTGCGATACTACGTTGTATCATACATAGGTCTTTGTGCATTGCGGTACACAACTTTCTATACCTAAATTACGACACTGCCAAAAATAGTCGACTTTCGTAGAGACCTTTCATGGCGTTATCACCTCCATTCCTTTAGATTTTCAACGTAAAATCCGATTAGGTAGAAGTATATTGCCCATTTAGCTAAGAAATTTTCGTGAATACTGTGTATGCCTTTTATTGACGAAAATGTAACACTATTTTGTATTATATTATTACTATGTCTGTGTAATAGGTGCATTCTTTTGTTTATTTTGATAATCAATCTTCGTTAACGAAAGGTCCTGGGGTACCAAACCGCGTAAGATTGTTGCTGGGTTGTTTTCCGAACCGATGGCAGTTTTGACGTTCGAAAGAGCCTTTTTGAGGCCTAAATTGAACGAAGCATTTTTGATTAGATTTAAATTGACAAAAACGAACAAAGACAGATACACAATGTTTTTAAAACATCTGTAGGCACGGGTAAACCTGATTGTTGGCGTGGCGAGTATGTGAGACGTGGCGACGCGATATCACGTGCAAGCGACTGTGTGCAATCTCTCTTGCCGCACTGAGCTAGCATATCTATAATGTAATTTGAGATTCGTTCGAGTCGAACAATTTCGATGTTTGACATCTGCCAAGCATCCCGTGACGGCTCATTCTTATTGTTAAAATTGCCTTTTATACATTTATATCACATTAAAAAGCTGTTATTTGTCATTACATACATTTCGATATTATTTGTATGTTTAGGTTATATTTCCGGAGTACCTATTTTTTTTATAAAAGTAGCCACAGTTACTACTTATTATTATTACTCTGCAGGATTGCAAATTACGTGAAAAAAACTTTTCGTTATAGGTACCACATATTTTTCCTATCCATCTAATTAAGAGTAGTTAGTTCGCCATTATAAATAAATAGACACTTCAATTTTATTGATTTATAATAATAAATAAGTACAATATTTTAATAAAAGAATATTAACAGTTTTCAGAGAAGTGCGAGAACAACGATGGTCGATAAATATTACTCTACACTATTAACATATTGTGTAATTACCACACTTATAATGGTCGATTTACAATTTGCAGCCTTTGCAATCTCAACAGCGAACACAAAAGCTCATAATAAAGAAAGCCAGGTCACACGGCAGGGGGCAGTGATCCATAACGCGATAAGGTGAATAAGCAACCGCTATGCGAACAAAATATTCGTTTACGGTACACATAAAGCTACAAAGGTATCGCCGACGGGTTAATTCCATAGAAATAATCCAACTACAATGAAACCCCAAGACTTCCATAGAAAAGTTCCTTATTGAAGGGTCTTACGAGTGCATATTTACTGTGCAAACTGAGTTCTATTGCGGCTGGGTTTCAAATATTGTGTAAATTATTTCAAGCACGTCGGCGAAATCAAATAAAATCCGAAGCGGACGTGGGGAAGCGCTCGTGTAAAACAAAATTGGAGATCTGTTTTTGAAACAATTTAAACCTTCTCGAGCTTGAATTTTATTGTTACACTGCGAGTGTTGGATTATCCTCGATTTTTCTAAACTCAAAATCAATTTACAGTGTGACGTAACACTGACTAAGGAATACAGTTAAATTTAAACGGGAGAAATATTGAATTAGCCTCTAATTTAAAAATTAGAGACTGTATTATTTATATGCAACTTTTAAAAGGTTGAAATATACATGAAAATTGTCGAAATATGTAATATTAAATAATAAAAAAAAAAATATATATTATATATCTTTTGTATACATTTGTTACTAAATCAGAATACGATTGGTTAGTAATTGAATAACATATCAATAAATGAGACAATTATCATATATATGCTTTCTTGACTTTTGTGAATATTAAAAATTCTGGTATAATATTCTGTATTAAGATTGTATTCGAGTAAACAAGATATTTAAAAAGTAAAAAAGTTAATGACAACAGTTAATTAGAAACAAGGTTAAATACAATTCCTACTTCATTGCGCCGAAAGATATTTTTCGTATCTTTGTGTGTACGTATATTCTTATGGTACACTCTGTAACTTTACATATAAAATAGCTTTAAACTCGCCTTGATCCTGGAAGTGATCTAGACTACATAATATGAGTATTTAAGAAGTATTTAGTTGAGAGACCTAAAAAATTCTCAAGTAATTTTTTTGTTCTTCATTAATAATTCTACATTCTTGTATTGAAAACGTTTTATGCATCTTCACAATTGTCACTCACTGGAGTACCAGAGTCGTAGTAAAATGTGTAACTTGTGTGACCTAATTTTTTACGTTCCATTTTGTAGCGCAAATGGTTTCACGAAAGTTCCTTTAAATTTCCATAAAATTGAACGGAAATAAGTACCGAAGTTGTATAAATTATAAATGTTCGTTTCATGTTTTTTCGTTTATATAAACAATATTAAAAACGTGATTATGATCTTTGTTATGAAGAAATAAAGTTATAAATTACTTCAGATATAATATGAAAGTAAATGAAATATCATATGATTAATACAAAATTCTTTGTATAAAAAACGCATTAAATTTTACGGGAGATGTATTAATTAATGTTATATAAGCGTAGTGATTATTTAGTTTGTAAAAATTGGAACAGTTATGTATCGTGAAAATAGAAAAGTAGAAGTATGGACACCAATATGATTAACATCAAATATAATGTAGATTCGTGTAATATATCTACTAGTCTGTGGTAGTACTCAAACTGCTAAAGACCTAAAACTTTAAAACTACACTTTAACTAACGAGCAAGAATTCACCTATCACTGTTAAATATCTCAAAAGATCTTGTGGAGATCATTGGGTATGATTTTGACGATACTATTTGTTTACTAGTTGTTAGGTTTGCTAAGTATTTCGTGCCATTACATCGTCTCATTGCATACCTTGAATAAAACCTTAATCTAATTACGATCTTACGGTCCTAATCCGCTGAAATGTAGCACATACATACTTTTCTTTTTATTGATACTAAGCACGTGCGATCCGCTTTATCCTGCTTCAAAGCGCTGATTATTCTAATACACCAAAGGTAATGGTAATTAACCAAGAGCTACTTCGAATTTATATGTGGAAGCGAATAACAGAACATAAAAAATTCAACTCTATCTGCTTTGTGTTAAAGTTGATTTAACAATGTTCTATACAACAACCAGAGCTAATCAAGTATTACTCGTCGATATTGAGTCGTACTAGTAACATAAACTAATTCATAGTTATGTTATCGTGTTTCTGTACATACCTGATTGTGTACACAATCCCGTGTAGTCTGGGGATTATTGTTAATTGTATGGATTATTGTATATAAGATACAGATAATTATTATATTGTATACATTTTGTAGTTTGACCGCCCTTGTAAAGAAGTAAGCGAAAGGGTTTCTTAAAGCACTGGCATCGCGTATGTTGTCCTTCTGATATTGGAAACATCCATAGCCATGTTTGCCACTGTCGCGGTATAAAAGATCTCACACCTTACAGCCAAATATTCCCGAACAGTCCACTTTCGGTGGAATTTTCTCCTGTGAATTGTTCGGGTGTTGACTGAGCTCCCTTTTCTTTTCGAACTAACTACGCTATTCGCCTAGCAAAGCTTTAACAGCTTCACCGGACTACTAGATTGAGCTTCCTGGTTTGGATGTTCTAAAGGACTATAGCATGAAATTATTCAACGAATGATTAAGCAGATTCAAACGTAATATTAGATTTGAATTATCTAATTAAACTTATCCAATATTTTATAAATATTGTTGTGCTGATAGTATTTTACGTGCTTAATTAAATTTTATATATTTAGGCAATATAGTTTTCAGCTGTGCATAGAATGTTATCGCATTTGTCATATCAGTTTAGAATTAGCTTTAAAAAACAAGTAGCAATTTGTATTTTATTTCGTACCAGATGGCCTATCCTCGCTTCGTTGAGCGGTGGACATTTTTACTAGTGATGAAATTATAAGTATGATTCGGTTAATATTGAGTACTGAGTAGTATGACACTTTTTATGGCTTAAATATAAAAGTTAGATATATGTCGTCCGTTGTCCTTTTTTGTAGGCCTTATCAACAAGCTCTACAACTTTTATCTAGAACTCAATCATATATCTCTCATTGTTCGCAAGAAACTTTTTCGTTTGACCGATTTTTCTCGGAGTTACTTTGAAAATCCGACTACAACATTTTTTTTTTTTTCAATTTTCGGGTTAATATATAGCCTATGACACTCACGAATAGCGTGGCTTTCTATTCGTAAAAATACTTTTAAAATCGGTTAACTAGATCTAGATATTACCCCCTACAACCTCACAAACTCACAATCCTTACCTCTTTATAATATTAATTAATAATATCGTGTAGAAAACATTTTTAGCCATCCTCTCGATACTGAACGCGTATATTATTAAATTAAAAGATAACACATTCGTTAATGTAATTCTGTTAATTCTAATTGAAATATATTATGAAATACATTAATCACATATCGACATCGATCGTTACGGAAAATACATCACGACAAAGAGTTTTTAGTTGAGAGCCGCATTACCACAGTATAAATATGAGAGACAGTACGGAAACTACCTACAAATGCTCGAAAATGGCACACTCATACAAATATGCGCATCGACGAGACATTTTAAAAGGTACTCTATGGAGAGCACCGCATAAACCGCTTAGAGGGGTCGTAGATGCGCATGTTTGTGTGAGTGTGCCGGTACGAGCGTTTGTAGATAGTTTCCATACTGTATCTTAACTTATACTGTGGCATTACGTTTGTTGTTAAACACTTACCGACGACCCGAACGAGTTCGTGACCGGCCAACTTTACCAATATCGCAACTATACAACTAGTGCACTCAGCTGTTGTCCTTTCACGATACTGAAACAATAGTGGTTTCGGACGGGAAGGAGTTTTAGCACCACTAACTTTTAGAGACAGTGAAATAACTATAATGCTAAAATATGTTCGAGCACATAAACCGACTTCGTACTACACATTCTAAATAAAATAACATACAGTACTTGTATTTCCATATGTTATAAACTTTTACAGGTACAGAAAAAGAGAAAGGGTGGATAAAAAATCCAAAAAATATAATACCGGTGGTATATTAAATCTAAATTAACATAATCGAAACTAGTAGAGTATAATTAAAGCGACCATACGTCCTGTTTTGAACGGGACTGTCCCATTATTCAACCACCTGTCCCGATGTCGCCAAACAATGATCTGGGACGTAAAATAGTCCCGTTTTCTGAAACCGCGCGAAAATTATAAAACTAGCTGATCTGTGCAACTTCGTCTGCACCAAATCGGTTACCACTGGTTTCTTTTGTATTTTTAAACGCGAAAAATTTTTATAAACCTAAAACCCGATTGCAGCGACACCTACCGTATTCACTTGTGATTCCAAAGTATTCAGGGACTTACTCAGACATATACCCAGTTGGTATGTTAGAAATATTTTAAAATAAGCCTGGAACCCGTTGCAACATCGCCTACCCGGTTCAATTAAGTGTTATCTACCCACCTCTGGTACCGCTCGTCATATTTCAAGACACGAGATACTAGCGCCACATATTAGAGATGTGCATTGATACTAGCGCCAAGCGCCAACATATAAAAGAGATACATTAAAACTAGCGCCATTTTATTAAAGATACATAAATGAGACTTATTATATAATTACATAAATAGGAATTGATATTGTTGATTTTTTACTTGCATAACATTAGTTTGTTGATTATTATGATATCTTGCAGAATTGTTAATTAATAGTAATTGCTTTGACTTCCATAGTTTGACCTATAAAGGGCTAGATGTCGCTACTCTACACATAATTGTTGTCTAAACATATTTCAGATAAATAAATAACAATGATTTTATATAGAATTGATGTACATAGATAATAATAATTGGTTCGTTAATTATTATATTCGTATTATCTTTGTGTTACTTAAAATATGTAGCAGAATTATAAGTAAATGGCATTCCTTTGTGAAAAGTACTGTAAGGCGTAACTCTGACCAAATAAAGAGTAAAAGTAACTTTTGTTATACACCTGCTAACATAAGATAAAACTAACCTACATATATTTGCGGTAAAAATAAAGAAAAAGGAGATGAAATATAGCTTAAATTTTTAGCTAATCTGTCTGCTATATATAGCGCAAAGAAAATTTACCAAAGTTCATAATATAATAATTTCAGTCGTAGCAATGTTTCTTTAATAAAACTGGTGCTTGCTTCTTATATTGTCATAAGTTCTTATAATAAAAATGACTTTAATTAGGTACATTATGTGAACACAAAATTAAAAACATTAAAAATTTGTGTTAATTTCATCGTTAACCAACCCACGGAGGTATACAATATTAGTAGTATGGTCCATACAGATAATATAAGGACGTCCCGTTTTGAATTAAGGAATAATGATCGTTTAGGTATAAGAGTACCTGGAGGACCGAGCCTAGCTCGTTTCTTTAAAAAATATTTTTAAATTAAAATAAACTATTAGGTTTGCCTCACAAAATTAGCATTTTTTGCCAAAAAAATATATTAAAAAGTCATATGTCTTTTACTGTCACTCGGATTCGAACTGGAGTTAGATGGATTTTCGAAACAGCCGATTTCCATCTAAGCTATTTTGTTTGAAAGAAGTGGCGAAATTTACTTTTATATTCTAGCTATAAATATTCTAGGTTTTAGTGCCTGAAAACTCAGATAAAAAGTTTTCTATGAATGAAATCTAGATCGATTTATCGTCCCCGAAACCACCTTCATACTAAGTTTCACGGAAATCGCTGACGCCGTTTCCGAGATCCTGGATGTATAAAAATATACAAGAATTGCTGGTTTAAAGGTATTAGATAATCTGTAGCCAATAAAACATGGAAATATCGTATCGTATAAAAAAGGGAATTTTAAGTGTAATAAAATTGAATGCGAATATCCTAAGAGAGAATTTTGTGAGCGTTTCAATAAATAATTCATGACAAACACTCACTCGGCATCAATTACACGGCTGAGAAGGGCTTAAATTGACTGTTGATCAACAATTCTATCGTCCATTAACAGCGAAATCTCATTAACTATTAACAAATAACTTCACACTACAATATACGAACAAAGGTATTATAAAGCTTACGTATTATTTTACGCAATATATATAGTTATTCCTCACTCTTAGAAAAGGCCTGTGTAAATAATGTTTGGGTACGATTCAACAAACCGTACTTACCCACGGCAAATAACCCACGGTTTGCTTTACGCAACATGAATACACCTGGGTTCGTGGAGAGATTTTGTCTCAAATATTTCTTACTGTAAAATTGCACGTAACTAAGTTAGTTAATTCACCATAAACTTGTAACATACTAGTAAACCATATACTTTTTATTGCGGATTTATTACTCGAAATATCTTTATGATTTTAACATATGTTCTATGCCTCAATTGCAATGAAATCCGAGAATGTTCCGTGTAATTAGATATCTATCATCATAATCATACATATATATCATCTTAATACTATGCAGTAACTTAATGGGAATTAATGGTATAAGATTACATATGTCATATCTAAATTATAAGAGAATCATCTGTATTAAATAAAACAATGAAGTTGGTTAGAACACTGAAAATGGTAAATCGATTCAATTCTTGGCTCTACTGCGGTTGATGTAGTTTATTTGTGGGATATATTTATTGGATTCTTGTACGACGTTGTTTATATACTCTTAAATTTAATTCGGTAGTATAGGAAAATCATTATGATTATAATATGATATTTAATTTTGAAATTAAACATATGATTATATTACACACACTAATAGGTTAGATCATATTTAGTAAAATAGATTTAAGTATTGAGGAACTAAAGGTAGAAAACCTTCATCATAATTTTGGAAATGATATTATGTTGCTGTGTATTGATATGTACGGTAGGTAACTAATGATTTGTATTCTAATATCATAGGAGGCAAAGGAACAGGTGAGTCATCTGATGTTAAGTGATCACCACCGTCCATACACTAGCAACACCAGAGGAATCACAAGTGCGTTGCCAGCCCGTGTTGGTGGGGAAGGGGAGAGGAAAGGCGAAGATGGGCCTCCGGCGCTATCACTGGCCGAACGAAACGCAACAATGCAAGCACTGTTACTTCAAGTGGGAGTTTCTGTGGGTCGGGTTGTAGTACCCTGGGCGAGCCGACTTACTCATGCTAAAGCCAGTAATAGTTTCAACGTCGCTCTACCACCTACTATATCGTACATATCGACAATTCTACTTCAGAATTATATTTCATCGGCACTTAATAACTGCTGATAAAGTTAACATTAAATACTTTCTATCAATCACTCGTTAATTCCTCAACAGAAAATACATCTACGGTAGTCGTGGAAAAGGATGGTCGCGGCCTTGGCATGTCCGTTTGCGGTGGCGGAGGGTTGGTGAGGATTCGAAGGCTATACCCACCGCAGCCGGCGTGGCGAACCGGTAGACTGGCGCCTCGAGATCTTCTACTCTCAGCGAATGGTGTCCCTCTAGCCGGACTCAGTACTTATGTAAGTTTTGAATCTTTTGGATGTTAATATTGTAAACATTAAAGATGATTATCTTTGTTCATTTAATTCTATTTGTGAAAAAGTTTATTGCGTAGTAATTAACCTTCGTATTGAAAAAATCGAAATCGGGTAACTGATAAGTAGAATATTTCACAGCACTTTTGTAGGACATTGTTTGAATCTCTAGATGTTGTTTGGTCTTATAGTTCTATTTGATCTGCAACTCCTTAGTTGATCCTAGAAGCGATAAGATATAATGGGATTGAGGAATCTATTGAATAAAAGAATGTAAAAAGAGGAATATCCTTGTTACCATACAAAGTTCTTTTATAACTCTTAGAGACTGTTAAAGAGCTAAACATTTTAATATGTTACATAAATATCATACATTTATTTATACTCACAAACTTTACCTCTTTATAAGATTAGTATAGATAAGTAGATTTTTTTTAAATACTGCGTGATCAGTAACCCTTTCTCCGTCTATTCTAAGCTTTGGTTATATATCTGAATTACTGCGATATCGCTTCGTTATGTCGAGTCACCGTCGCCGCCATCACATGTCCATCCATCGTTTAGGTAACCCATTACGTCACGCGGTTTATTTTTTTTTCTTTCATGTCTGTCAACGAGTAAAATTTCATTCGATGTTTTTCATTGCCAACGTAAAACTTGATATAGTTAGTATTTAGAATACAACGAACATTGTTACGTTTTTGTTTACTATAAGAAATCACGTTTCTTTCTCACCAGATGAATTAACAATGTAGATTTTTTTTATGTGAAAAATCTATAGGCGGAGTGTAAACCTGATTGTTGGTGTGGCGACGCAAAACACGAACATTACACTATTAACGATGACGAAATACTCAAAAACATTTGTATCCCTATCTTGTAGGCCACTTTTCCTACTAGTGTTACGTGGCACGCGCCGACTATGAAGCGCTCTTTGATAAAGTATATAATAATCACCAAACACACCACGCCAGCGCCTAGTTGAATTTTTGTATTAAATAAGAATGAATATTTATGTAGTAAAATTAATAAAAAGTCGTTATTTTATGGAACTAGTTTGTAATGTTTTAGCTTTATTTTTTCATTATTAACTGATTTTTGTCGTAATCTGTTCTTTTATGCATATAATTTCCAGTTTCACATCTGCCAGGCGTCCCATGACGGCTCAATTTTTGTCTTTTAAATATACTATAAATATTTCAAATTTTATCATATAAATCGTAGTACTATATATGCATAAACTGCAGTCTACGATCATAAATATTTATAATTATCATAATTATTTTCTTCTTTTGGTATAAATATTAAATGCGGATTTTCAAATTAGAGGAAAATATATAAAAACACGAAGCTTACATCCATACTCTTCATTATACTTCCACAATTTTCCTCATTTAGCCGCCTGCGATAGCGCTCGCTAAATATTCATTAAAGCAGACCCTATGAAATTTAAGAGTACAACCGTTGGACCCTTTTAAAGTAAGCATAACAGGTACAATAATAAAACACGGCGTGTTGTTTGCAAATGTAAACAGTTAGTCACGTTAAAAATGCCATTTGTTCTCGCGGCACCTCCCTCGATCCGGGATCGAGGTTACAGACGTAAAAATTTTTATGAAAACTCCCGGCGCGACGCACTCCGCAATGACGCGGGACACGACGCCTCCAGCTCAAACGTAATAAACTGTAAAATGCTCGTAACAAAGTTACACGAAATTACATTACACAGCTTGTATTCGAAGTAGTTTTGTAAATAATTCTAACAACACAATGCAAATAATTGTATCAACACAATGCGACTTGCAGACTTTTTTCTGATGGTATTAAATAACTAACTACAATAGTCACGATTGTTTACTTTTCACAAAGTAAAGTTGGTAAAATATAAAAATCCGAATCAAAACGAAATGTATAACTATATATCAAATTTTCACATTTTTCACGATCAAAGTTCCTAAATGACAATAACATATTCCTATTTATTTAAAATATCAACCGCCTCTTTTTTCACCATTACATCTAAGGTTGTCTGATTTCTTTACACAATTTTTTTTTCTATGTTCCATATTTTTAACAACAATTTTAATTATGATGATACATATCATTAAAATTGTACCAAACAAGAAAATATAATAATTTAGGTTTATTCATTTATTTAATTCAAAAGGGTCTCTTTTGTCGACCAGTACGAAGTATTTTTTGCTTGATTTAAGACAATCATTGCAAATGTTTTAAAATATGCTAAGCTACCAATTTTTTTTCTCGAACTGAATACTCTATTGACCTAGCAAGGTGTTAACAGCTTCACCAGATTACCAATTATATACCAACTGTACAACAATTCTATATTTTTTGTTTTTGTTTCTTTGCTGAGCTATAAGTGTTGACCTCGTAAACGCAACGGACACAAAATTAAAATAAAGAGATATTTCAAGTGATATTTATGTAAACTAATTAAACCTAAATACAGAAGAACAGACGGAGTGTATTGTGAGAAACAAACCAATTGTAATTACGTCAGCATCATAACGTTAGTGAAAGTTGTTAATACTTTATATGCAATACGAAATAAACGAGCACCATCATAACGGGCAATTACACAGAGCTTAATATTTCGCGTCGAGAGAAAATATAACAAAGAGAAAACGGGAAATCTAAAAATGAATCTCCTCTTTTTGCTCTTTGACCGCGACTCGGGCAATCGTTGCTGTCTGTGGCGTTTGAAAAATTGTCTCCACATCCCATTGTTCCGTTAAATTAGCGCACAGATATAACTGAAACTGTTACACGAATATATGGGAAAGTTTTGCTGAATTGCTTCACTGTCAGGAAGATTTACACTCGCTTCGGTATTACATTAAATAGCCTATTTTACAGCCGGTCGTGGTTTTTAAACTGTGAAATATGAACCTAAATACGTCATTATTTATTAGTACTAAGTTTGTCACTATATTCAGTCTCGCTATATATAATCAGGCAAAACAAATAGTATAGACTACAAATTCTATAAATCATGACGATTATGACAGACTGGAAACGACATATAGCTAGCTATTTATTAAGTTTTATCATTCGTTTGAGAACATGGCGTAATAAAAGTAATGACACGCAAATCAATTGAAACTATCTATTTCCTTTAATTTTGACTATGGCGTTTCCTGTTCATATTAACTTTTTATTTCCTTTAAATTCCTATTTATATTTTAGTCTTCGAAACAAATGCATGTTAATACCATCGATACCAAAATGAAGAATACATAAAGGTTTTTTTATACTATTGGTGGCAAACGAACATGCGTGTCAACTGGTGATCACCGCCGCCCATGGACATCTGCAACACGAGAGGAATCACAGATGCGTTGTTTGCAATTTTACATATTTTATTTTATATTTAAAAGAATTTCAAAAACTCTTCAAATATTAAAAAGGCCAGTCTATATAGGTTTTAATTTCTATATATGTATAGGCAAAGAGAAATCGGCTAAGTACATTCCTCCTCTGTTTTTCAACCATTTTTTTTTTATTTCGTTCTTGTTTAGTAGATATGGACAAATTGTTATACAAAAACAAAATACAAATAGATAAAACTCTTCAAATAATAAAATGGCCAGTCTATGTAGGTTTCAGTTTTTCATTGTATAGGCAAAGGGAAATCGGCTAAGTACATTCCTCCTCTGTTTTTCAACCAATTTTCTTTATTTCATTTTTGTTTAGTAGACTTTGACAAACTTTGACGAACTTTATTGTTATATTAAAAATAAAAATATACCAATGTCGAGTTGAAGGCTTTATTTATAAATCTATATTCGATAATATATGGATATTAACACGTAAAAAAACTACTCTACTGTAATGAACTATTATGGTCACACAGGAGAATAACTAGTACAGATAAAGAAAAAAGTATATACGTACTTGTAATAATGGTCTATAATAGATTATTTTTTTCTAAATAAAGTACCTATACCACTGAGACTAACAATTCATAGATATTCTTACTTATTCGTAGACATACCAAGGAACAGTATTATATCGATATAAATTTATAGTGCAAGCACTTCGCAACTACAATAGATAAATGGGCATCCGGCCTATCCCCAACCTGAATTCAAAAGATCTCGCAATATAACGATTGATTACGACACTTCTCTTGGCTCACCAACTATATCTCCACATTTACGAATATATCAATGTGTTCATCATTGAACAGTATATTATCATCTATATTTCGGTTTTTACAACAAATAATTAGCACATACACAAATGGTTATAATGCCAGTCTGACGTTATTCACGAATTAATCAAAAACCTACATAGATTTCAGTCTCATTTTTTAGTTTTATCTTTTAAGTACTTGATTCTTATACCAGGCGAAAGGTTAAACACTCGCAGTATTCCTTGATATAATACTTCATGGTCACATTTAACATAACATGTGATAATTTTTTGTTATAATTATGTCCTAGTTGCATAATTCAGTTATGAATACGTAAACAACTTATTTTTATCCCTCCTCTTGTTTTTATTGGCATACGTCATACTTAAATATAATAAAGACGCTGTCTTATAATTAAGATGAATGCGATGATACCTCATATGCGATAATGCGGGCTGCAAACTACAAATGGTTAGGTATTAAATAAATCGTAATTTCAAATTAACAACGTATTAATGTAGTGAAAAATGGTTGTCCAATCAAACAAAGTTGGTTTAACCCTTATCATAAGGAATGCATTGCGGTTGGTTTCTCTGGAATCTATTTGATTTACTCAGCGTGCTCATAGTTTTTCTGATGGGCACAAAATTTAAAATTAAAGGAAATAAATTATAATCGGGTATATCTTCTATACGTCTATATCTTATCTTACATATAATAAAAATGAAGTGTCCGTATGTAATAACAAAATTAAATAAAAATGACTGATGGGGTATGAAAATATACAAGCTTCTGATAACAAAAATGCAATTGTTAAAATTTTTGTCTGTCTATCTGTTTGTTCCGGGTAATCTCAGAAACGGCTGAACCGATTTTGACGGGAATTTCACTGGCAAATAGCTATATTTAAAGCGGGTGACCTAGACTACTCTAAATAAGACTAAGTGTTAACCGCGGCTTCGTCAGCAATGTTATCTCCAAAACGGGTTGACCTATTTTCACGAAACTTTCACCAACAGATAGTGGACCTTATAACAAGTAATATTTTGACTGGCTTTTAACCGTAGCTTCGCCCATAGTATGATCTCGAAAACGGTTGGACTGATCTTCACAAGACTTTCACTGGCAGATAGCTGACTTATAGAAAGTAATTCAAGCAATTTTATTTTATACTAGCAGTTAACCGTAGCTTTGCCCGCAGTGTTATCTCCAAGACGGTTTGACCGATTTTCATGAGACTTACTGACAGGTAGTTTTAATTTATACCAGCTGTTAACCGTGTTTTTACCCACAGTGCTTTCTACCAAATGGTTAGACTGGATTTCAGGGGACTTTCACTGGTAGATAGCGAACCTTATAAAAAGACATATCTTATCTTAGACCATAAGACGTATTACGTAAAGAGTTCCATGATTCAATTTCTTGCGGGACAGGCAAGCGTTTATTTTTTGTATAGTCACAAATTCATAATTATAATGGCAGTGTATATTAGTATTTATATATCTAATGCATACATTACACGTTTATTGTAAGTGTCGTTCATGTCGTAATTAGATTTATTTTAAGGAGCGTTCTATAATTGTACATAGTCCCACAATTTGGTATAATTCTATAATACAATTTAAAAAAAAAACGCGTACGTAACTGTGGGTACAGCTAGTATGTAACCTACAAATTACCGCAATCTTGAAGCCAGGTGCTATTGGTTCCCACGCCTGAGGACTGAATTGTACTGTGTCCATCCGTACACATAAACATCCAAAGGACTTTCACTTAAAGTAAAAATCGGGGTTTCGATGATGCTCTTTTAGGTTAAAAGTTTCACAGATTTCGATCAATTTCGTAAATTTAGTGTTGTTATGCTTCCTACACATTTGATATTTAATAAATCAGCACTACTATTCTGATGCCACGCCGTATAGAAATCAGGTGCATCTAAAAAGCCCAAGTCTGCAGTAACGCATTTATTAAAGTACATGTATCTTGTTTTTGAAGTGTAATTTAAAAACAATAGCTTGTAGCAGCCACAAATCTACGATTTTTTCAAACCAATGTTGAAACTCGATATTGGCGCCACTCGTTCCAGTGCTTGAGATAAATTACTTAAAAAATGATTTTGCAGCTCCCTGAAATTGCCGCCGAAGGCAGGTTCTTCGGTTTGCTCCCCCTAAATCCGAGGTTGGAATGTAGTTGAACAAAGAAATCTATCAGATATACTTTTGTTCCTGATTCGGAATATATATAACTCAATATTGAAAAAAAAACAACATGCGTCATCTTCGGATTGCAGTATTGTATATGGCTTATAACTATTAATCAAACAACGACAATATATTTTTTTAAGTTTTGGCTACCAAGCTTACTGTAGATTATTGCTGCCATTGTCGAGTAGGTGAAAAAGTTCTTCAGTGAACTAGAAAGGTGATGGTGGTCTTGTTAGAACTTTCCAGGGAGTTTTTTTGCCACTTCAGAATTCATGCTCAATGGTATTATTTTCCATCCATTTCCCTTATGCACAATAACCGAACTATATTACGTAAAAGACACAAATATTACAAAATGTAGAGTCACATAACACAAAATTATGTTTTACTACATATTATTATAGAACAAACCACTCTACCACGTCTGTCTGTCGACCTGTTCGCGATAAACTCAAAAACTACTGAACGGATTTTACTAGTAGATAAAGTGATTCATGGGCAAGGCTCAGATATATTTTGTCGCAGTTTTTTTTATTGTCAGTACAGGACAGCGTCCGCCGGGCCCATTAGTAAAACATAAAAGTCACTACATGATAGACTAAAATCCCGCGAAAGATTCAAGGCTAATTATATACACGTTACAATAAATAAAACAATAGTTAATTGACCTTTGACGTACGATTCAACAGTAAAAAAATATTCTGTTTAATACGTTATTAATGCAATTTATTCTTGTTGATCCAGGAAGCATTAGAAGTACTGCGGACGGCGCCAGCGCGCGTCGAGCTGCGCGTGTGTCGCCCTCCCCCGGACGTTCTTGAAAGCGTCACTCCCCCGGATCCACCGACACCGCCAGCTCGCACCCCTCATCCACCTCAGCTACCACCGCTAGACCCACTTAACTGCCACCCTATGCACGCCAGGTAAAGTTATTCTAAACCGCCCGTAAGTCTTTCCATTTAGAATGGCTTCTAAACTGCTACTTTTGTTTTGATGGATAGCTATATCATTACTATACTATATATTACGAACATGTATGTTATTATAATGGTGTAACAGTTCTGCCAAATTGTACAGAATATTCGTATTTGATTTTATTGTATCTTACAAAATACATACAATAATATCCTTTAGCTATAGCTTTTAGTGTTGTATGTAGAAGGAAAGAGATAAATATTTTGGATATTAATTACGATATTGAAAAAAGTACTCAAAATCACCCTTATAAGACCCTAATGGACATGGCAGTTATTTTAAATTGCTGGATATAAATTAATAAATGAAACGATGATTGCTTAGATAATGTGTTCGAACGCGGCGTCGATAGACGTAGGTTCGATTCCTAGCAACTGAGTTAGATCTTTCGTTAATGGAAGACATCAAGATGAAACCATAGCATGATGGTAGGCCTTTACTAAGTCTGCCTCACTAGCTTCCACCCTTAAGTTGAAAATCTGTCGCCTGGCATTAGTTAGTGTGTGTGCAGATGCACTTGGTAGCCATTCCCTTCCGTCTCTCGTAATCCGGTGAAGCTGTTAAGACCTTGCTAGGTCAATAGCATAGTCAGTTCGAGGAAAAAAAATCCGTCTATACGTTTAGCGTCTTTACCATCTTACACTACACGTAATTGTTATATATATATATCATAGGAAGCAAACAAACAGCCGGGTCACCTGATGTTAGTGATCACCGCCATCTATAGATACTAGCAACGCCAGGGGAGTCGCAAGTGCGTTGCCAACCTATGTTTGAGGGGAGCGGGATGAAGGAGAAGGGAAGGAGAGGTGGACCTCCGGACCCTCAGTGACCGAACGAAACGCAACAATACAAACACTGTTGTTGCTTTACGTCGGTTTTCTGAGTGTCGGGTGGTACTACCCCGGGCGAGCTGACCCATTCATACTGAAACCAGTAATAGCTTCAGCGTTGCTCTACCACCTACTAAATTGGTCAAATGCTCAAATTTATAAAGTACAAAAAAGTAAAGAAATTTTGTAAGTATGATACATTTTTGTGTCCAATTTCCTAATGTTTTTTTTTTTTTTCTCCGTAAATAAAATATTTTGCAAAGATAATAAGCGATGCAAATAAAGGCGCGGGTATGAACTAGTATATATGTAATACGAGAACAAAATTCAAAGTACACAAGCGGCATTAGCTAATGGAAACAATGATAAGCACGTACATTTCCGTGCAGATTGTCGCAAACAACGAGCAGCGCGACAACATCGTCGTCGGAAGGGCGGGGGCGACGCGAGGCCAGCCCGGAACACGACCGGCGCGACCTCCGCCTGCCGGACCTCGACCGGCCGCTCCCCGTCTACGACATACAATATGGGGTGGGTTTACAATACAAACTAACACTTTTTGTTAACATACATAAGCCTTAATCGTTAAAGGTGTTGACATTAAATTTATTCATCGCTTCAACAACATTACACAGATCACCCCATCACACGTGATAATGGAAGGATTTTATTGTTTTCCCTTATCGAACTACTTCATCTAACTTACCCGATACGAAATACATATACGAGTTTTGAGATATGCTTGATACACATATTTTTCAGTAACTCTTATGTGTATGAATATGTAGCTTAGCTCAGTTAGATTGGCGTTTTTGCGTAATCTAAACAGAAGTCCAAGCCGAGGTGTGTTGTGTACCCTTGAACTATATTATCAAAATGATGCTCTGAGTGCCTTAAACGCTCGCCTTAGGAGAAGTATGAAGCTGGTGAAGCTGTTAAGACCTTGCTAGGTCAATAGTGTAGTAAGTTCGAAAAAAATATATATGACTATATTTTTTTAATAATGTAACGACTAACTGATAAATCGTCCGAAACTGTTAACCATTAGGTACTATATACTAGCGTGGTTACCATCTACTAACGTTGTGTCAAAATTATCTAAAATATTTAACTCGCTGCATTTTAAAATGAGTAAAATCCAAATTATAGCCGTTCCTAATATTTTGAGTTATTTTTCAAGATCTTAAATTTTTGTACATGTAAAATATAAAATCATAAAAAAAATCCTTATGGACGCCAAAATTTGAACTTAGTTTTCGGTGTATAAAAACTAGAAATCTTAAAAAAGTTAAACATGTACGAACATATACGAACGATTAAAATTTTAAAATGTAACGATATATTTAGGCCCATATTTTGGCACTATATTATTTGCAGTTCATCAAAGTTACGTAAGAAACTTCACAGAAAAAAGTTCTTTTTAGAGCGAAATTTCAAAGCTGTCATATCTTGTAAGATATTGATTGAAATATTTTTTTTTTTATATCAAAGGAGGCAAACGAACTGTTGGGTCACGTGATGTTAAGTGATCACCACCGTCCATAGACACTAGCGACATCAGGGACGTCGCAAGTGCGTTGCCAGCCTGTATATGGGAGAAGGGGGAGGGGAAGGAAAGAGGAAGGGACGTAGGCCTCCGGCTCTCTCACTGACCGAACGAAACACAATGCAAGCACTGTTATTTCACGTCGGTTATCTGTGAGAGGAGTGGTACTACCCCGGAGGAGCCGACCCATTCATGCTGAAACCAAAAATAGCTTCAGCGGGGCTCTACCACCTACGATGCTGTATATATATGTATGTATGTATGTTGTAAATGGTAATTTTGATGTACTTTAAATGCTCGACGTGACTGAAGTATAAAATTGGATAAGAATTAATACTAAACCAAATAAAATCATGTGGCTAGTAGGATTTTTCATTGCCAACATTTCGACAATTTTAATCTCTTAAAACAATTTTTACAATTTCTTCCTTAGCACTCGCTATGTAAGAAAATTTTCTTATTTTTAGACCCAACGATCAAAGCTGTCCTTCGTCTATTAGTCAGTCTTAAAAATTTTATTACTGACTTCTATAAGGTTACCTTTATAGTTAATTACTTTTTTATTTTTCCCGTAAGATTTTTATCTCAGACTGTTCCGATTTCAGTGTTAATTATATTTGTACAATTTACTTTATTCATAAAAATTGGAAGGTAGACCGAGTAACTTCAGATGGACTGCATACCTGTTTGCTAAATCGTAACAATAAAATAAATATACACTTACAATAATACCGCTGAACGCGTTGAATAAGTGTCCACTTAAAAAAATACTTTCATCGTAGTTTATCTAATAGTTGAAGGTGTTTTGGATCAGTGAAATATCACCTAATATTCTTCAACTCCATTTGTCAACGGTTTAGTTCGATATTTGAAAAGCGACGAAATTCCACGCGTACTTGCGTGGAAATACCGCATTACGTAAGCGTTCCGCCATGTTTTAACGCCATGGTTCATATTTCACGTGTTCATTTGCAAGTTTCTATCGTTGTATATAAGGTGTGTCGTTAAATTCTACTATTGTTACCATAAAATAGTAATTAATTTATTAAGTACGGAATACAGTTGAAAGTTTTTTATAAGTTGTGTTACCTTTCTTTTCGGTTGTGTCTGTTATTGTTCGTGACACCTGATGTCATACAATCCTCTTAAATCAGAATGTTTCCTTCTCGCCTTACATATTTCCTAGTGTACGCTTTATATGATAAATGCTCCGCTCCTAAGAGATTTAGGGTTATGATAGATACCTTTCCTCAATATATAGGCTAATAAATAACAAAATACAGACATTTGTGAAATCTGTCCTCGTGAGCGTCTAATTAGAAAAGATTAAAAATGAAAGGATTTCATTGTTACATAATTTATTTTGGATGACAGCATTCAAACAAATTATATAAATATTTTCCTGGTTATTTAATTTCCGTAAATAAGTAAAACATAATCGCAGTGATAACTTCAATAATTACGTATCGTCTACAATGCGGCGCGGCGTAACCACAATTTTATATACGTAATTAATACTGCTACTGCATAATGCAATTAACATGTAATTAACCTAAATAACCATATAATACGTATAGATACATATTAATTTCTATTTATTATCATATCACTCGTAAACTGTTATTAGATTACTAATTTGGAAACAATCAACACAAATAACCTACCATTACTAATTTTATAGTTTCGAGATATCAATTTAATTGACATTTAAAACTCGATTAAATAGATAACAGACGTCAATAATTAATTGGTCTACTTCCAAGCTTAAGAAAACACATATATTTGTAACACACACATAAATACAGTTAGGAATTAAATACATGAAAAAAGCTGCAAAAACGAAAAAAAACATCGAATGATAAAAAAGAGTGTACACTGGTTGCGCCGCTTTATATAATTTAAACTTGCCGCGGAATTGTTATTAGTTGTCACCCTTTCCATCCCGCTCTCCTTTGATTGGCAATACAACAATCGTTAGCGCGTCATACGACGAAGAGACTGCATCGCGCCGCGTCCTTGAACAGTTGTATTTTTCGCTTGCTCGAGTGAGTAAGTACTGATAATCGCATCGTTGCGTATAGTGCGGCCCAACACTCCTTTTTATAGACAATAGTGTCCTTCATCGTGGTGACGAAGAACAACCTATGCAGTGCACCGAAAACAATCACTTATCCAACTAGCCAGGTGAAACCGCAAACGACACGAGGTATGTGCCAATATCGTCCTTCCCAATTCCTTCCCAATATCGTCTCCATTTTGTCATATAGCTGATCACTTCATAGTTTCGTATAAAATATAGCATCCTCTCAAAATACAGTCCACTCATAGAACTCCCCTCAATTGCGCTGCGATTGCATAGGCCCAACCAAACACCATCGCAGAAAAAGTAATTTCGAGAAGTTTAAGTATCGATGGGCTTGTACTCAACTAGATAATTATTCATATGCATATAGATTCGTCATAGTGGTTCTTGTTACATTTATTCGGAATAAGCCAGTGGATATCCAGCTTTTGAGGGTCTTGTAGGCCGGAATAATAGCGATGAGTACTGCTGGATTTTAGATCTCTTGATATTCACTCTTGTTTTTAGACCACAATGTGCTTACCATGGGATACAGTGGCATGAGTGGCAAGTAAAAAAGGTTTGCCGTCGTAGGTCGTTTTCAGACTTAATTTAATATCAAAATTTGTAATTAAAAACTAGTAAAGTATACTATAATCACACGTATAAGAGTCAAGAGCGGTTTATGTAAAAAGGGCATGACGGCATTGGAGAACGTCATGCCGTTTTCCGTGACGGCATTCAAGTCCGTTTTATTGCCAAGGAGCGCCAATAGCACGTTCAATATATTCGTAAATATATTTAATAGGTATGCCTTTAATAAAACTTAAGCTATATTTATTGATTTCAAAACACGTCTAAATAATAACACATTTTCAAGAGGGTAATCAAAACGTTTACCATCAATTAACCAGTTTTCTAAAGGAAAATACGCAGTTACCTCCTCATAAATTATTCCAGCCGCTACGAACTATCGACGATTCATTGGTAATCGATACATGTAATGACCATCGGTGCTGGGAACCAATTGTATGTTCTTCAATAAAACTATTATTCTGTAATATATATGCTGAGAATAGGCGAAGAACATTGTTGCAATATCCTATTTTTCCATATACGCAATATAATGATACTAAACTTATAAAAACATATTTTGTCGATATTATTTATAATTAACAGTCGCCTCTAACTTCACCTGCGGTTGTAAGTTGAAATGATGTGAAATATATATTTTTTTTTATACTATATAGGAGGCAAACGAACATGCGGGTCACCTGTTGCTAAGCGATCACCGCCGTCCATAGACACTAGCAACCCCAAAGGAGTCGCAAGTGCGTTGCCAGCCTGTGTTTGGGGGAATGGAGAGAAAGGGAGAGGTGATGGGAGAGGAGAGAGGGAAGGGAGAGGAGAGGGGTGGGGAGATGGGTCTCCGGCGCTCTCATTGACCGAACGAAGCGCAAAAATGGAAGCACTGTTACTTCACGTCGGTTTTCTGTGAGAGGGTGATGCTACCCTGGACGAGCCGACCCATTCATGCTAAAACCAATAATAGCTTCAACGTGGCTCTACCACTTAGTGAATAGGTGATAAGTGATAGTGATAAGCAAATTATGATACTATCTTCCAACAATTTACAGGTTGCAAGATTTTTCTAACTTATTTGATGCATGTTGGTATAGTTTGCCCAATAAAATCTTCATAAATTGTAACCTATATATAAATCTGACTAATATTAGAGAAAAACAAATATATATGTTACGCTTAAATGCCCTAAATATTCCATCGATCATCATGAAACTTTACATACAATGTTGTCATGGCTACAGGTGCTTTTCAACCAAAAAAAAACTGTTAGCAAGAGACATATCAATTGCATATGAATACAAACGGAGTTGTGTGTAAAAGCTATGTCTGATATATGCTTAAGTAAGCGTTCAGATGATGCATGAGAAAATAATAAACACCCGTTTTTTTTCTCGAACTGATTACGCTGTTGACCTAGCAAAATCTTAACAGTTTCACCGGACTACTAAGTCAAGCGCTTAAGGCACTCAGTCGATTTTATTTGGGTAACTAGCTCAAGGCTGTGCACGGCACACCTCGGTTTGGGCTGTTGCCTGATTCATACAATTCGCGACCTATCTGAGTTTACCTAAGCTAAGCTAGCTATTCATACATATATGAGTTGTTGAAACATATATATGTACCAAGCATACATACCTCAGCAACTACTGTATATATTTCGTATCGGATAATTTTCTAAACTATTTCAGTTCGATAAGGAAAAAATAAAACCCTTCCACTTTCATGTGTAAGCGTGTATGCGTACACGTGTGGGGAGGTGATATGTGTAATATTGTCGCAGTGATGTAAGATTTTGTGTCACTATATCGCGCGAGATGTTGTTATATTGTGTGAGATAGTTCTTGTACCGGCAAACAAAATTGCGAACTCTGCTGTAGCTTTATTAGAGATAAAGTGTGGCATTTACTTTCCCGGAGTCAAATCTTCCATAGACTCTATACCACTACTATTTGAAAATACTACCTATAGTTTTCTAAATTTATCTTCGTATTTTATTCACGCTTCACAGGATGACGGATCGGTGGTAAGCGTAATCAGTATTTAATATTAATTCTTTATTAAATAGTTAAAAATTAAAATATACTATGGTTTTTAATGGAACAATATATGACTTATAATTCAATGCCTCATTTACTAAACCGATTAACTCCAATTTGTATTTCTTTTTCTTTTAATATAAGTTATAAAGTACTTGGCTATTCATATAAGTCACAAATCATTTTTAATACATTACCTAAATTAACTTCTAACGAAGAATTGTAGTAGATTGCATATTGCGCAATGAAATATAATTAAGAAACTTTATAATGAAATGTTATAATATGAGATAATAATCAGTTAATTACACATTATAGTTAAAAAAATAAAAAATTTGCAGTTTAACTAACACGGATGCAAGTACTCGCATAATGTCAATTTCATTTCTATTAATAAAACAACACTATAAATATTATTCATCTCTGTTATAATTTACAAATAAAATTTATATGATCAAGTATGTGATAAAAAAAAGATCGCATTACATTTAATGCGCTTTTAATGTGACACAAAATTAACTCCTTTAATCACTTGAAAATTAAAGTAATGTGGAAGATTACTTCGAGTATACTCTATATTATACTATAGTAGTTTATACGTTGTTATTTATGAATATTAGGTCTGCAATAATACAGTTTATTGTCGTTTGATTTTGTTATTTGAAAAGATTAAAAAAATGTATAACGTTCTTTTCCACTTTTAATGTTATGGAGTTAATCGATATTCCATGTGACTTTATTTCATTATAGTCGTTCTTACTTATGTAGTATTTAAAATTACCTTATATTTGTACTGTAATACAAAATACAGTAGTACAAAAACTTTAATAATTTGCCATCACAATAGTCGTTTTTGGTCGCTTTCTTTATTACCGTAGACGTAAAATAGCTATAAATTGATGTGTTACTTCGAATAAAACCAATCCCTATTCTTCAATTACATATTTCCTTTCGGTCTGTTATCTAAAACTATATTTTTATTATTATTTGTATCAAGATTTATTATACAAACGTTTTGATTATATTACATAACGTTTTTAAATCTTGCAGTATTAAGATTTCATAACAATCATACCTAATTATTGTAAACTACTTTTACCGAATTGAATATTCATGAATTTTTACAACTCACGGAACCGATTAAACCGCTGGCGATAAACAAATTAGTTGTTCCTATTACTTCCTAGAAACTACTAAGGTAAATAATTTGTTGCATGACCGCAAATGAGTGCATGTCAAAGTATTGTAATTGTTTTTAATTATAACGAATGTTCGTTACCTTATACTCCTTGGTAGTGAATTTTATTTCATTATTTTTAAATATTTAATGGTTATATATTTTAGCAACTAAAACTCGCTTTTTATAGGCCTTAACTTTTGAAATCATAAGGAATATTTAAGAAAGTTTCTTTAATATTTGTTCAATAGATTTTAAGATTAGATTTCCATTTAAAAATACTTATAAATCCATACAAAGTATAATACATATTAGTATAGATTATGCTATTGGTTATTAATGATTATAACTCCTTTATGATGACATACAATTGCTTAATTTCAAAATTTGTTATTTATTGAACAAATATCGGTATAATTGCTATTTGAAACTGTAATAAGAAAAAAGTCTCGCCGCAGGTGCGACAATACAACATGTGAACAGAGTGGAGCATATAGTACGTTCCTTTACAAAACGTTCTCTATAGGTGTTTTAGATACATATAGTGATGCACAACGGTCGTATCGATAAACTTCTCTCTCACTAGGTATCGAAATATGTAATTAATGGAAATTAAACGTTGTCAATTAAATTATCCTTCTCCGTGAGGTCGGCGGTGTGAGTTCCGCCTTTCCTAATTTTATACCACTTATTTGCAACAAGTCCTAGGATATAAGACCGACAATATTGCTGATAAGAAACCCTGAAAGACTCGTATCCAAAGGCCTAAAATGTAAACCCAAGCGCTACCCAGAAAACTGTCACTTTAACCCGGGATGCGTAGGGACGCTAAAAAATAAAGACGCTTTATTGAAAAACATTTGTATTTAATTTAATTGCATTACAATAGCATTATAAAAACTCAATAGATCACCTTTAGTATTTCATTTCACTCCACCGGTGACAACCAACACGGACCCTAAAGGCTACAAATCGCCAAAGTTTTACAATCGACATACGACCGGCTCGTTATTGATATACGTGACTACACTTGTACGTGACTTAACAAAGTATCATTTATGATCCTCACTGCAGCAAGATTTTGTCCTTAGTATAGTGTGATGGTTGTAATGTCTTGCAGTATTTTGAATTCATGTAATTCATTTTTTTGATACATCATAATTAAACCATAGAATTAAATTTAATATTACAATAAATAAATAAATTTGATATTACAGGAATTCGATATAGTGATGTCAAAGGTGAACGGTTCCCTTGGATTTACGCTGCGGAAGGAAGATCACAGTGCGCTGGGGCACTATGTAAGGGCTTTAGTACGAGAGCCTGCTTTGAGCGACGGCAGAATACAACCAGGAGACAGGATTGTAGCGGTTCGTTCAAGTTATACCTTTAAATGAAAGCGAATTCAATTACCTACTTAATTTTTTAAATTCCACAAGTATTGCATTTTTTGTCAATACGAACGAAAATTTTATAGGTAGTAACTGCGTGCGAAAGTTCCGTAGATACATTTAAGCAATATAATTAAAGATAATAATGATAATAGTAAATATTTAAATTATACATCCTCTCGTGTAATGTAATGCGCGATTAGTAGATAGAAAAGTTATTCTTCTTTGTATCGCGGTCCAAAATATTCATAGTTATTTAACTTTCTTTTTGATTCGGCAAAAGGAGATATGTTAAGTATCGATGTTTTCGAGATAAACCCTAAGGTATATTTAATCTTAAAAAAACACATTGTTGTGAATAAGATATACGACAATCCAATTTAAGAATCTAATAAGAGTACATGATCTTTAACTTTGGATTTAAACCTTATAGATGCAAACAAATATATCTTTATTACACAATTAAGAAGATATGTTGTCGATGTTTACTAGATGAACGCAAAGGTAGATTTAAACACATTAAACGTATTGTTGTAAATAAGATATACGACAGTTTAAGAATTTAATAAGAATGCAAGATCTTGTTCTTTAGATGCACACAAAGCATACATTATCATGTTCATATTCTACTTATGAGGTAATTTACAAACATGCGAACTGAGGATTCGCAAAGAGGACATCAAAGTACCGGTGAACGCACTGAGAATTAGATCACAATGGTGCGAACACTTGCCTCATGTGAAATAAACTCGGCAGGTGAATGACACGCCGATGTCGAATATGTCGCACGCGGAAGCCGTCGCGTTCCTGCGGTCGTGCGGCGCGGAGGTGCGACTCCGCTTGTACAGGGACCATGCCGCGACGCCGCTCTCACCCATGTCACCCAAAGAAGAGGGACCGACAGACTCTGACACGCCACTGAATAGGCCCAAACCCCCACTCAGGTAACCATACGATTCTCTAAGTCAGGCATGTACAGTAGGGTGTTCGTTATTTACCAAGTTCGCTGTTTGGACTTTGGTATCGTTCAAACAATTGGTTTAAAGTCTAAAAACATTTAAAAAGTGTTTGTCCCTTTTTTTCATTAAAAAAAAAATCTCTATCTTCCTTGTTTTATCGAATAACTTACCAATATGAGATATTATTAATTCTTCATCTACGATGATCCCCATGGGATGGAAAGATTGATACGGGTGTCAAAAATTTAATTTGTAAATTTTGATAAGGTCAGAATTCATCTTTACATTTTTTATAATAAGTTTTTAAATAAATTTTTAATCTGGGTCCAATCTGACTGATTGTATATAGACAGACCGTTATAAACTGAAACAAGTTAATAAATATGTACAAATATAATTTAATGAAATTATAAATATTAATCAAAATAATTGATTAGTCCAGAGTGTAAATACCCAAAACTTTTTATTTTATTTTACTATTTTGACTGGCCGCAAGGACATCGAACAGTGGCCGCGGTCTGTGTACTCTTGGTGTAAATTAGCTTAAAACGCCTAAAAATAGTCAATCATCAAAACTTACTTTATTTCCTTTTTTGTCCTTTTAACAACGTTTATGCAAAATGTTACGATTATCAGTTGGATAGATTCACATTTAGAATATTAGTAAGGATAGACTTGATCACTTTTTAATTAGTAAAAGAGTCAAGTGCAAAAAGTAATCTATTACCTATACGCACAATGACCGCAAACCTAAGATGTTGCCGATTAATCATAAGCAGCTCACAGCATACAGTGTAATTCCCTAATAATTGTTTTGTCGCAAATTAACACCAAAATTTACCGTAAATTGTAGTCAAACTGCTGTCGCTAACGGATGTCTAATTATCTTTAAAAAAAAAAAAAAACACCGATTTACAATTGGTTTCGTCGTACATGAGTAATTTCAATATATAAATTAGTACATGAATAACAAATACACTTTTTAATCTTTTAATTATTTTTAAGTTACTCAATTTTTGATTTATAAAACTTATAGAAAGTTTGCTGTGATACGGTGTTTAATTACGACAGCAGATTGCTGTCCATTTGCTGTGCAATTTGACGTCTAATTGGTAGTTGTTTTTTTTTTTAACATACTCTAAATAGCTCCAAATGGTGCAAAATTTTGGGACAGCAAATTATGTTTACTTAATTAATTCCCGGTTTAAGCATTTTACATAATATTTAACACAAATTAAGATGCTACTCCGGTTAGAGATAATATCGCCAATTACTATAAAATATTAATCAGGTTTTATAATAATAGTAATAGAGGTAATAATTGTTCCGACGACAAAACCCTACTTTTATAATATCAACAGTCTTCAAATTCCCCATTAAACATAATAGATGAGAAATGTGGTTACTAGGAGATAATAAAGTATGTAAACACCTTTATGTATGACGCGTTGCTAAACTAAGTTCAAACACCTTAATTAGCACAGAGGTGGAACATCGTACTAAAGTTTACAAACATGTACAAACTTTAGAGTACTCTATACTACAAAAGCAAGTTTGCGTGTAATTACGAAATTATATTATATTAAATATTAAAACAATGAAGCTATATCAATTTATGTTTTATTATCTTTTGTCCGCGGTTTCGCTCGAAAATAATTTGAATTTGATATATCCTTCCGAAGCACTATTTTTTACATGGTACCTCCCCTGTCCTTTTCTGTATCCGTACTAACGAATATACAAATTTTCTTGTTGATTTTGAATCTCATATTCAGTGATTTATATTATTAATGAGGTTGTCGATAATTCGTTATTAAGAAGAAGGTTATGTAACCTGTTCTTTGTTTAAATTAATCCTCATGTAAGTAACAGTACCTGGGCGACCGAGCCTAGCTCGGTTCTTTAAAAAACAATTTAAAATTAAAATAAACTGTTAGGTTCACCTCACAAAATTAGCATTTTTCTACAAAAATAAACAAATATAAAAAATATATTTTTGCTGTCACTCGGATTCGAACTGGGGTTACACGAATTTTCGAAGCAACCGAAATCCATCTGAGCTATTTTTGTTTTGACAGCGGCGGCGAAATTTACCTTCATATTCTGGCTATATTTATTCATTGGCTGAAATCTCCGTTAAAAAAAGTTTTCTATGAATAAAATCTAGCTAGATCGATTTATCGTCCCCGAAACTACCTACATACTAAGTTTCACGGAAATAGATGGCGCCGTTTCCGAGATCCTGAATATATAGCAATATAAAAATATACAAGAATTGCTCGTTTAAAGGTATTAGATAGATGAAGGGCAGTTGTGGAACAACCATATGTGAAACTCATAGTACAATACCCAAATATTTACTTTGCACCTAGGAGCATTCCAAATCTCGATGAATATACGGGAATTGTATATATTTTTTTAATTCGATAGGGCTGAAGCCGTGTCCATGTTATGTGATTTGGCGGCCCGACGGCTCACACCTGACACGGCTGATGGATCTCGATCGCCGTGTCTATCGCCTAGAAAATTCCGCAAGTTGACTAAAGACAACAACCTCTACGAGCAGCCAACTTGTAAGTTATTTGAACATACATTGGATAGAAACATAAGCTTTCCGTAAATAATTATTCCAAGGTATCATCAAAACTTACTGTATAGTAGTATACGATATAATGACTAGATTACTTAAATAAAGACGATATTTATATTAAACTCTCCTACGAACCAAAAATTGGAGATCAGGTAAATAATACTTATTACAGTTATACGGGTTTTATAAGCACTAACCAATATACTGAATCTAATGAATACAAACGTATACTCCGGTGCACTCAATTATTCTCAAATTTGATAAACTTCAGTTTCATTCGCAACACATTCGTAGTGTAGTATCATAAAATTAACATAATTATCAGATCTAGTCTGTATTCAATAGGTAATCGGTATTAATGTTACATACAGAGAGCCGGACTGGTATATTTATATTCTCCGTCCAGGTGGAAAAGCTATCTTAATTTAATTAAATCTGAATACATTACCAGGCTGACTAAACAAAGTCTTTTGGGTTCATCATTAATCACAGTAATTTACAATGTATTAGATACACAACACACACATACACGTCACTGACGGCACACATTAAGCGATGTAGATGTTCCACGCAGATGTTCCAAGTGCCAACATAAAGCTAGAGACACAAGGAACGGATTGCAAAGATAACATTCACCAGGAGTCCAGACCGCAGCGAACGCACACTGTGCCGCTCATCAGCCCCACACTTCCAACCACTTGTAGAAAGCAAAAATTGAGTCTGACAGGTGAGACGCTGTCGGCACTCGTTCTCCGCGTACCTCATTGTATCCACCTCGCTTCATACCTTCAATCCGAAGTGTTAAGACTTACTGTCGGATATCATAAACGTATTTTGACTATACGCGACCGCAATTACTTCCTAAATCCTTTGATGTTTCACAGATATTTATTTACCCTTATGACACTTTTTAACTTCGTTTGCATCCATATCGACAAAACCTAATTGACTCTCACCGATCACATATTCTTGCATTCTAAAGCAGCAAGTTACACTCATTCTGTATTTCTTTTCTTATTTTTTTGTTCTGCGAGAAGAAATCATGTTTTAATATTCAATTTTAAGATAAAATTCATTGCATTTCAAATTAAAAAAATTACAGTACCACCGCACGGATACGAACTAAATAATTTAGACAATGCTGCCCTGGACGCTCCAAATATGTACCAGGAAGATACGAACAGGCAGCGGTGTACGGAACCCGCTTTCCCCGTGGACTCGGACGAACCCGTGTCGATGCCTGTAGATCTATCAAGTGACGAAGCCCGGTTCAAACATGCCAGTCCGGGTTATCAAAGCGCCGTAGTTCATACTATGAATTGCGATGGTTCGAACAATGATGGACATAAGGATGATGGTAAGTTGTTACTAAGTGACAAACAGCTGAGTCATGTGGTCTTAGTATATAAATAGAATAATAGTTAAACTATATTTATTTTAAGGTAACGTGTTGAAAAAGTGGAAAGGTGTTGCACTATCGCCAGATAATGAACGTAAAATTAAAATAGAGTCTTCTGTTGAATTCAAACCGAAAGAAATAGACACCGTCCAAAAAGAGAACGTAAAACCCGACCCACCGCATGGAGACACAAGCGCAGAACCTACGGTAATTAATTTTTGTTTAACTACGTGGAAAAGGAATGATTTTCTCGTGTATGTATGTTTGTTTAGAAAGGTTTGTAGCTTAAACGGCATGATGGATAGTAACACATGAGGTATCGTTAGATTCGTTTTAATTTTAAGAGTGTATGTGGGAATGAAATAATAAAAAATTCTGACGATTAGCTTTTTTCAATTACTAATGCTCAATTATTAACAATTCTTTCATTAAAAATATTTGTAAAAACGGTATTTTCTAGTTTACTTTCTACGTCATTATTAATTTTAGCTGTTACCTGCCACTTCGAACGCGTGGAATTTAGTTTTTTTTTTTTTTCGAAATGACTACACTATTGACCCAGCAAGGTCTTAACAGCTTCACCGGACTACTAAGGCGAGCGCTTAAGGCCCTCAGCCGATTTTATTTTGGAAACCAGCTCAAGGGTGCACGGCACACCTCGGCATGGTTGTTGCCTGTTCCATGCAAAATCGCGACCTATCTTAGCTAACCTAGCTAACTATTCATATATGTATGAGTTGTTGAAACGCATATGTGTACCAAGCATACACGCCTCATCAACTCCTCCAAATATTTATTATCGGAAAATTGAGAGTTTTTCAGTTCGATAAGGGAAAAAAGTAAACCCTTCCACTTTCATGTGTAAGCGTGTAGGCGTGCAAGTGTGTGGGGGTGATCGTGTAGTGTTGTAGCGTTGATGTATATTTGTGTATCACCATATCGCGCAAGCAACACACTCAAGGGCTCCCTACCGAGGGATCGAACCTAGGAAACGTGGAATTTAGCAAAAATACTCTTGTTCAGTGTAAAAGAAGCTTTCTAAATTTATTTTGTTTGCCTAGAACTCTATTTTTTTTTTAAGAAAACAAACAGGCAGATAACAAAAAAATCTGTTATTTTGGTATTTCAAACAATTACTTCAATTTTAATTATGTGTATAAATAATTCCAGTTATTATAACACCTAGTACCAAATGTATTTTTTTGTTAAAATACAATTATGTATGTACAAGTATCATTTTGAGTGTCAAGTTATATAGGCAGATGTTATGTGCCCAGATAGAAGTTATATAGGTGTTGTGATCTGTCCAGATAGAAGTTCTTCTTCTTTTTCTTGTTTTGGCTCGACAGAAGCATTAGCCAGTGTTAATGTTTTGTTTCAATGGAGATTACAACATATTTTACACAGTAAGTGTCCTGTGAATAATTTCAATGTTTCAACAAGATGCTGGCTCCCTTGTTTTCTGTGGTATTATTTTCCATTCACTTCACTTACGCACAATAACCGAACTGTATAATATAAAACACCTCTGTATTTTATGTCATATAACATAAGAGTACCTGGGCGACCGACTCAAGCTCGGTTTTTTTAAAATTATTTTTAAATTAAAATAAACCGTTAGGTTTGCCTCACAAAAGTAACATTTTTTCATATTAAAAAAATATATATTATACACTCGGATTCTAACAGTGGTTACATGGATTTTCGAAGCGACCAATTTCCATCTGAGCTATTTTTGTTTTGACAGCGACGGCGAAATTTACCTTCATATTATAGCTATATTTTTCATTGCCTGAAATCTCAGTTAAAAAAGTTTTCTATGAATAAAATCTAGCTAGATCGATTTATCGTTGCCGAAACTACCTACATACTATGTTTCACGGAGATATATGACGCCGTTTCCGAGATCCTGAATATATACAAATATAAAAATATACAAGAATTGTTCGTTTAAAGGTATTAGAATATTATGAATAAAATATAAAATCCATTACATGACAGAAATCCCTCCAAAAACTCCCACATGGAAGTTATACAGATGCTTTGATGTTTCCAGAGAGAAGTTATATAGGATGTTGTTATGTTGTCAAATAGAGGTTATATAGTATGTGTTTCGAGAAAGAAGTTTTATAAAATGTAATATTTTCAGAGAGAAGTTATATAGGAGTGTTGTGATGTTTCCAGATAGTGAGTGTTGAATTAAACCGCGGTTGGAACAGCCGGCTTGGGTTCAGCGTGCAGAGCCACCCCGACTCCGGACAGAGCTACATCTCCGCCGTGTACTCAGACAGCGTGGCCGCGCGCGACGGCCGCTTGCACCGCGGTGACGTCATACTACAGGTTACTTACATTTCTGTCAATAGCATTAGTCTATAGATTCGTTATTACTATATACATCGTCCAGCGTCCAATATTCAAGGGTATAATTTTTTTCTTCACGTGGTGATTATTTAAAGTTTAACACCCTTCAATTCCCTGGTAGCACATGTTCACATTTAACATATAAAATAATAATATCAAAACAAACACAAATAAATAACAAAGAGAACCTTTGTTAAAGTTTGTTCTAAAACTTTTTAAAGTGTGGGAACAATACTTTTAAACGTTAATTAATCACTTCTAAGCTCAATTAAAAACACTAAAAGAGTGCATTTCAAGGTTAATCATTGCATAACTGCTTATTTTCGGAACGCCGCACGAATGAACAAAAGGGATTCATTGCTTTCCTTATTATTATTACAACTGTTCGTTTTTGTAAATCACTTGATGTTGAGTGTATATCAGTTTTGTCTTTCTCTATATAATTCTTTTAATTGATTTAGAACCAGAATCGACTAATGATTATCCTGTAAAATATTGTTGGCGACTAACCATTCGCACGGTATATAGATACAGGATACTATTATCATTATTGTACAAACACCTGTTTTAGATCGTGAAGTATGAGGAATGAAAAAATGAAGAAAAAAAAACTAGTCTAAATTTTTTATAAACCATAAATCAATATCTATTAAACAGGTAAAATATAAAAATATCGGCTGAGAAACAGAGGAGAGATATACTTAACTCTTTTAATTATGCTTACTTATACATAGGTTCTTTACTTCATTGGTCAAAATTTGACAGTAATTCATTAATCTTTGAAATTTTATTTAATATTAAGGAAAAAAACTATTTTTTTAATTTTTTAACGATAACAAGAACGTCGATGGGCACTTAAAAAAAAAAAGTATATCGGTTGACCCGTTTGTCAAGTAGGAAGATATTATTAACTGTTTTTATTTCTACCTAATTATTACTATACAAATAATTAAAAATAAATTGTTGGATGTATGTAATCCCATCGCTTCATAACGACTGCTCTAATTATAGTGTCCCACGTATAGGAAGTCGTTTATTGAACCGGCAAACATTTCATCTCCCTTTAGCTAAATCTAATGTTGGTCAACATTGCCCTTTATATTGTATGCTTTCATTTCTAATAGTTTACGTTTTAAATTTGATATATTTTTTAATGTTTCTTTGACCTCAACTAGAAAAATAATTTATCTAAATATTTAATTTAATTTAATTTTATTTTTAATAACATATAATATGCTTGTTAATTTATACATGTCGTGTTCACCTTTAGTAGAGTTCGTGTACATTTATGTTCACTGAGCTCAGTTTTGTGGACCTTAAATAAATAAATTGCTTAATTCTTTTTTAATTATGTTCTTTTTTAACTGTGCTTTAATTTGTCACTGTTTTGAACATTTCCCTGCTTTTTAAACATCTTTCATAGAAACCTTGCCATGCTGACTAATACAAAAAAATAAATATTAGCAGTCGTTCTTAAGTGATGCACGTACATATATTCGGCAATTGATTTTTATTTTAATATATATATATTAACTTCTCCCAGGTAAACGATGAGAACGTAACATCAATGAAAACGCCGGAGGTGATCGATTTACTAAGAATACTTCGGGGATCTATATGTATAACAGTGTTGCGACCACCAAACATGCAGTGAACTCATCGTGAAAGTCAAAGGATCCTAAATACTGAAGAATAGCGTAAAACTTACGTATCAGTTACCCAGATACTACCATGAACTCAATCTTCAGCGACTGTTGAAGAATCAGTTGAGGGTTAACCCTAAATAAATAAAGAAAAGATTACATTGAAGTGAATACGAAGAACGAGAGATGAGCAAAATATTAAAATGAAATAAATTAATATTCATTAAAGGACTTACGTTATCTGATAACAAATACTCAGATTATCAAAAAGCCTAATCAATTTGTTCAGTTTACAAAAAAAAAAACTATGTTACTTACTCACTTAATTATTGTTTAGAACAATATGTGGAAATAAAGTAAGTTTTATAGTGTCATTTATCACAAACGTTACGATAGATCGACAAACGTGTTCCTATAGAGGCGAAATTACTGATTTAATAAAGATATTTACAAATGTTTAAAAAATCTTTATCATTAATCATACACATGTGCACAGAATCTGAAATTTAAAATATAATCAATACATCTATTTTTTTCAATAAAATAATAAAGTACATTCTAAATTCTAATGTGAGATAATTAAATATATAAAGATTAAAAAATATATTATTGTAAATACATAATATGAACACTATAATAACAGTTCCTAAATATAGTGTCTAATGGGTAAATTTCATTTCTGCTGTCTAAAAAAATAAAATCTATTCTTCATAATTAAGTTACCTAGTATATAATAATAACAGCATCTTGCGGAATTGATCTCTGTAGAAATCTCAAATCTATTTTAAGATAAAAGAAATATTTATTTATCGATTTACTATATGAGCAACGAAAATAATATCAAATAGATTTCTTTAAACTCCAACGACATACATTTTCGACTATAAATCTATTTTAAACTATACATAGAAACGTTCATATAAAATCTAGTTGCAAGCGTATAATCTATATTACTGTTTATAATTTTTTTAAACTATTTTTAATGAATAATAAATAAAATAAAAATAAATTCTTGAATTTTGATTCTTTCTGTTATATAAACTTTGTTAGTAGAAGTTTTTAAAATAC